>VCRD01000604.1:0-47073 GCA_006783055.1 Trinorchestia longiramus | reverse complement strand
CAACACACCTCAACACACAGGGGCAGGAGAGAGACATGAGCACAGTAATGCTGCACAACACACCTCAACACACAGGGGCAGGAGAGAGACATGAGCACAGTAATGCTGCACAACACAACACACCTCAACACACAGAGGCAGGAGAAAGACATCAGCACAGTAATGCTGCATCCTGAAGCTTGGGTCTCTTGGGTGTCATGGAAGGCGTCATCAGGCAGAGGCCGCTACCTCAGTAACCTCACCACTGTGCTAGCGAAGTTTTTGTTACAGGTCTTCCAGGGATGACATCATTGCTAGCTGCATGTTAGCTGCGTCCTAGTCTGTGACAGGTCTTAGAAGATATGAAGTGATCATTTTTTGGAAAGAGAATTGCGGACATGCTTGAAGCGAACTCATTTTCGTTTTTAAAATTAGCATGCTGTAAATATTTTTGTTCCAGAAATAATGTTTCTGAAAATTTTTTTTTATTTCAGGATGTACGTATAAATACTTCGTTAACATTGTTGGAGAGGTAAGTATGTATGTTGAAACCAAAATGTATGTAAAGCATAGAATAGTTTGGAGTGTTAGTAAACATAGATTATTTTGATACTAAATTCAAGTCTTTAACTTGCAAATCCTTGGTTTCATTCAATCCAAAATGCTGGGGTTATGTCTTGGCTATGACATCACTCAAAAATAAATGAGTAGAACAGTTTTACGAACCACAGTAACAAGCCGAACGGTTGGACATCCAGCTTCTCTTGTCTACAGCTTCCAACTTTTCAAACAAACTTTCAATATTCATAGTCATACATGACTATAATTGCAATTACAATATTCGTAGTCTAATGTCATATTCAATAGCTTTTCCATGGTCTTAACTAGACAATGAGTAGTAGAAACAACGTAAACAAGGGCTTCAAATTTCAGCGCTTTACTCTTTTTGTCAGTGAAGAATAAGTTGAGTAAATTACTTCGGTCCTGCACGTTGTATTGCTAGGAAAAATCTGCATAAAAAACTAATTTCATATGTGGACACATTGGGATAGGTTATCAGTACTATTTTCATCAGATGACTCCATTCCAAATCATCAAATGATGATCTGAACCACAAAGTTTTTCACAAAAATCTCTCCGTTTTTGCAGTTGCGTTTGCAGTCTGCAAGAAGATGGGTAGATAGATGAACTTTATTTCCAATAGAGTATACAGTACATATACACTGGGTTTTACACTCTTAATGCTAACATCTTATGAAT
The DNA here is from genome assembly GCA_006783055.1 of Trinorchestia longiramus. Classification (NCBI taxonomy): domain Eukaryota; kingdom Metazoa; phylum Arthropoda; class Malacostraca; order Amphipoda; family Talitridae; genus Trinorchestia; species Trinorchestia longiramus. The sequence goes on along the minus strand of VCRD01000604.1, from coordinate 45,834 downwards.
AGTGACAATGCTTATCGATAAGGTCTTCAGACAAGTAGTGATGCTTCAAGCGAGATCCCTATCCTCTGCGCTGCAGTTCGAAGTAAAAGCTCTTAGGGGCGTGTCGATGAGCGTGGTTGAAGCGTGGCTTACGCCAAGCGTCCAGTGTAACAGCTGCTGGACATGTTCTTTCTAGCTGTCAATGGTCGAGCACAAATAGACCGTGACAGATCCAGGGAACAAACCCGTGGCCTTCCGCATAGCAGGCGGGTACTCTCACCAGTCGGCTACGCAAGAAAACCATACATCAAATTAAGTAGCATTCATTTATTATGTTCGTAATAATCAAGCTAAGATTGTTGACACGAGTTGATTATTATTTGTCTAATTAACATGTAGAGAAAGTAAATAAATGATTGTGAGAAGGAAGGCACTATGTTTTGTTAGTGATGTTCGAATAAGTGCCGTATTTCGTATCACAGAACTAACGTTTCCGTAACTTAGGAACATGAGACGAAAATCATCTTTATGCCAGGGAAGGACAAGGAGAGGATACTTTTGATTTTTCTCCAATAGTTGAGAAAAAGTAATGAGTGAATTCATATATTTTGTCAGCGGAGCTTGCCTTAATTCTTTAGAGTCTGTAAAAAGGTGCATGAACTTGAAGCTGAGACTTGAGCAAACTTTCGTATTCCACTGCCAAAAGTTCATTCATTCTTCGTAAAAGATGCGTCCTTTACAGAAGAAGTTGAACGACATCAGTGTTTCAGGTTTAGATTAGACCTTATCAAAATTAGTGGAGCTTTCATGCACTGGAAATGAAGCTACGCGAACAACTATAGCTCTGAAAAGTTGTCACTTGTAAGTTGTTGTGTATTTGCTGCTGACACAAGAGAGTTGTCATGCATTTGCCGTTGATACAAGAGAGCAATCAGTATACTCGTACACGGGAAGGCAAGAAGTTCTTGCTATGTACTTATTGTCTGTCACTGCCTAGGTAGCGTATGCATAGTGTGTGTCATGTATAATACATTCGAATAGAGTGTTCTTGTATATTGGCTGCAAGGAAGCTCAGATAAATTCACATTTGCAACCAAAACACGCATGAATTTCCATCTCTGTACTTCGTTTACATTCCGATGACGACAAGAAATAGAAATAATGATTTTTCCATGTCTTCCAGCTTCAGTCTCTAATGGCAACCAAATTCTTACCACGCACTGGTTATTGCATCCAAAATTCCTCTTAAGAATTTCCCCTTTACACGATATATTTCCTCAAATGGGGCGAATATTGAGAATGAATAAAATCTAATATGTGGAAAATATCCATCTGATTTTATCATACAAATACGTAAAGGAATTCGTCAACTATGGGAATGAATGCCTACGCACTACTGCACAACATGGATACCGGTGCTGAGAATTTTTCCCAGGTTTAAATATTTCACAATTGAGATCAGTGAATTTTTGAAAATAGTATAGCTAAACACAATAACTGTATGCCCCAAAATTCGAAGTCCATAGAAATTTCAAAATTTTGTAGATTCTATCAAGCCTCTCGATATCCTTTAAATAGCATATGCCGCGATAAAATTAGCATATAAGATAGTGTAATGGGCCCACATTTCATTTGAGAAGCTTACATCATTTTTCAAAATGTTATTTACGAACAACTTTCCGTTATTCCTTCAAAACACCGCCAACTGACATGACTGTCTCCGCCTACTTGTCCCGCACTCGGTGAGCTTTTCTGTCGGGTTGTTTGCGGCGGACTGGAGCCACAGCGCCGAGTTTTGCAGGGTTGTTCCTATTGACACAAAGTAACAACATTCGTTGTTGATTCTAGTTCGTGAGATGTAAGCCAATTTATTCCAGCAAGGAATATGTGGGAGCACATCTTCATGAATATTCCTCGCAGGATACAAAATGCAGTTTGCGACGATCGTCTAGACACCACGATGTGTAGGAGGTTCAAAGAAAACAATTTTGAGAAGCGCAGACCCAGTATAATCATTGCAAAGAAGAGCTATTGCCAAGCAATTGATTTAGATGCCATAAGCAGGGAGCGATCAAAGCCAACGGATCGCCGCCACGTAACTCATTACTTTTACCTCTATGCATGCCAATTTTTATTTAACATTTTTCTAGACCAATAAAATCTTCAGAGGCGTGTAAAATCAACATTGATTCCAGAGCGTAACCGAAAGGCCTTATATGTACTATCAACAAAGAAATTGTTCTTATTATTTTGCACTGAAAATATGCCATGTCTGCTATGACATGAACAATGACGTACGTAGAAAACAGGATACAAAATTGGAATATTTTAATAAAATCGCGCTGCTCATGTGGCTTGGTTCATTTAAATGAAAAAAACGGCTCACGTTGCGAATAGGGGTGTTGAGAATGGACATACTGCCAGGTCCGCAAAGAAAAATCTTTCAAAGCGGTACAAAACCCATTTTTGGTCCCTAAAACTTTTAAAATTATCGTGAAATGTAATTTAGTTTTGAAATAGTTGACATTTTTGAAATTCATTCCCGAATGTAATTTAGAATTTGTTAGAAAATTACAAATTGTTTCAATGCGAGTAAAAAGCAGCTTCTTCCATCTGTTCATGAGTATTGGCTTCTGTATCACTGTTTCATTTTTAATCTGAAAATTGTAAATGGTTCTTAAGATAGTTCGGAGAAATTTTAGGGTTAACTTAATGTGTATAATAATTGATCCATGTGAACAAATAATATCTGACGCTGCCCTCATTTCAAACTGAAAATATTACAGTTGAAAATTTTCTTTCTACTTTTGAAAATATATTATGAAATATTCTGGAAATTTAATTTGGAGCATGTATGCGGGTTATACAAAATGAACACCAAAGATTTTACCGGGTAACTCTATTTATGTGAAATTAAAAAAACGCTACGAATCCTTGAAGCCTATGTTAATATATGCCCGTGAGTTACAAACTCGTGCGGACTGACTTAGCCGTTCCACTGAGTACGGTTTTCTTGTGCGCCATTTTCCTTAACAGTTTTCTCCAAAAGTGAACAATAGAGAAAATATAGCTCATCCATCATATTGACAGGCTATGCCAGTGCAGCTCAAACCCACAAGGAGGATTAAATTCTAGACAAAAATAGCAGAGCGAACTCAGAGGAATCACACGTGCAGTCCAAGTTGATACGAAACAATACTGTTGGGTAAAGTCTCAACTGCTGGCACTGACCTGTTTCATCTTCGTTAGTAACCTTCATTACCAGAGCGGAGGTGAACTACTAACACTGCAAATATTTGTTATGATAACTTTGGTAACCTTCACTATCAGAAGTGACCTCAACAACCAAAACTGCAAACAAAGCAGTACAGTTACACGGCCTGACTAGTTGTTGGAATTGGCTTGCGAATATTTTGATGTTTGGATGCAAACGAAGGCTGTCTTCATCTTTTAGTAAATAATAAAAAGAACAATACTTGGGACGGTGTTTGTTTTAATTATAGAAGTATGGAATATCTAAAAAATTAAAAACATTTTCCTATAAAAATACCTTGCACTGAAGCAGTCGTATTATCAAAGAAGCAATAATTTGAACTCCTGGCTACTTCTGTAGTCAATTGTTTGTTGGAAATGCATTCAGGTTTATATTTTAATAATGTTGGCAGATTCCTTGCTCGTCGTTTGAAGTTAATGACGAGTTTAATTATGAAATTTCCCCATTAATGTTGTTTTTGCTCTACTTGGAATTTATTTTCAATAAATCAACCCGAAAAAAATAATACCTTTGCTTTGAAGTAAATTGCTGTAGCTGTTAGAGTTATGGAGCCCATTTATCATGCATAGGTAGCAATTGAGCGTGCTGAAAGCTGCCGTTTGTGCACCGCTTTAATCACATCAACGCTCGTCCTCAGCGCCTGTCTCGTCCGTTCTCGAGTTCGCATGCAGGAAACATTTACACGACAGCAGATTGATTTTTTTCGGACTAATGTCTACACAACACTAAAAAATAATTTCATGGGAGTAAAAAGTATCGGCAACGAGGCTCATCCCACTGTTCATAGATGTGAATAGTTAAATGTAGGTCCAATGCACTTCACATATCCGCTGAGCGTTGTCTCTGCGGCCTAATGAGAGGCTTTAATGGAAGTCCGCTCTAATTAGGACAGCCTTGGAGCACAGTCACATTCAAATCAAATGACTGCTAATTAAAAGACGAAAACAATTGCATCGATGAAGCAAAATATAAATCTAAGGTTATTAGGGAAATAAAAATTTCAACCAGACTGATCTTTTTAGTATTTGCCGAGTGTAACTAAGTTTTATAAATAGGGAGATAAACAGGGAAGTTTCAAAGCAAAATTTGCTTACAGCCTTAGTTTTAACTGGTGTTTTCAGTCTGTTAAGCCCTGTGCTGCTCATGCACTTCGTGTGACAGACTGAAATTCATTCATACTAGGAAATTTTAAAGGTTACATGGTAAAACAGCGATGAATGTAAATAGTTTAAATAAATTTCTCATCCCTGTGAAGTGGAAAAACCTGTTGCTGGTGGCAGAGTTTTTTTCCATAAAATCTCAAAACAGTTCATTATATTCCTCGATGTGGCAGCTAGTCTCTTGCACAGTCTCTTGCTAATGTAACTTTAACAAAATACAATAAATGTGATGAGGCGCTCACCTTCATTTGTTTTTTTCGAAAGCAAAAAAAAATTGGATAGAGTTTCCAATTACTGAGGTAAACATTGGAATTAATTTATGCCGGAACCCTCCTCCATATTATGGGGAAAGTCTAGGCAACCCTCGAAATCGACAGTATAGTTCTATGAGCGTAGTGCAATGACTATATTTTTGTATTTATTCTTAAATTTTTGCACTAAACAAACAGAAAAATGCTGCAACTCTGATTGATACACAGCACGAGTCCATGCATAGAGGAAGGCTGAGTGGCATAGGTCGGAAACACTCTTCAGTGTCCTCCCTCTACACGCATGTTCCTCAAACACTATACGCCAGAACTGCCTCTCGTAAAAGTATGAAATGTGCACAGATGTGTGCAAATTTCCTTTCTCTTACTTATCTATTTGTTTTTTTTTCGACGAAGGGAGTGTGAAATTAGGTAGGAGAAGTATGTATTTTGCTAAAATATGAGTGTATTTTTTCTTCAAGTATGTTTTTTGTTTTGATATTTTTAAATTACAGTCCTTTGCAGAGAAGGATTCCTGAAGGATTCTATCAGACATTCCTGAAAAATCAAACAATTATATTTAATAAAATTGAGGTACGGTTTTACTTATACTTCATAGTCTTTCTTCTTGTCTCTCATTGCACTATAGGGAACTGCAACTTATTTTCATTTTCTCGTCAGAATTTTCAATAATCTCGACACTTAACACACATGCATGCAAAATTTTAGAGAAGAAAGCTACTTAGTAAAATATGGAAGCCTGGCCGCTTTATTTGCATGATTCATTGCAAGATTTATTCTTTCTTGGTAGAGGCAGATCAGCTTTACTCTGTGATAGGATTTTTATTAGCCTATTTAGCTCAAGAAAACTGACACATATAAAAATAATTCTGGACAGTGTCTGGCAGTGAACAGACTGTACAGAGTCTGGCAGTAAACAGACTGTACAGAGTCTGGCAGTGAACAGACTGTACAGAGTCTGGCAGTAAACAGACTGTACAGAGTCTGACAGTGAACGGACTGTACAGAGTCTGACAGTGAACAGGCTGTACAGAGTCTGACAGTGAACAGACTGTACAGAGTCTGACAGTGAACAGACGGTACAGAGTCTGACAGTGAACAGACTGTACAGAGTCTGGCAGTAAACAGACTCAACAGTCTGGTAGCGAACAGATTGGCAATAAACAGTCTGGAGTGTTCGATGTATCGTGTATTCTCATGAAAATAATATAGAAACTTTAAAACCGGTCTGTAGAACGTTGGGTAACATTTTTTTCAGTGGTGTCTATGAAATCTGTCACCAACAAACTAGACAACAAAACAGACATGAGGCAACAATCTGACGGCAATATGTGGCAGCCCTGGTGACAGAGTGGTGACAGAAGGCACTTGGATGCCAGGGTTACAACTCGCAAAAAATACAGGGTGCGGCAACATAATTTGTTTTTTGAAAGGAAATTACTTTGAAAAAAGGAAGTCATTTTGCTGCACCTGTAAATAGGTCGTTGCCTCCTCAGTCTGTCTGGAGCAACTCCTTGTTCAGACACCGAGACTGGGGCGGCGAAAGCACGAAGAGCCCTGCTATTTTGGGCAAGTCCTTCTATAACACAGCTATTTCTCTGATTGTGTATAAATGTGCTATAGAACTCTGGAAGCAATTTACAGTCACCTCTTACGCAGAACTGAAGCAGCAGCTAATAGTTCAAAGTTGTGAACCTACATGCTATGGAAATCTATGAGTTGAAAGCATTAAATGATATTTGTATCACGATACTCATTTCGAAATGAAAGAAGTTTTTGCAATTTGAGGAAATACTCATTCTAAACAGTCGTCAGAAGCAGCCTGGACTTATTGATAACCGCAGACACTGGGACAATGCAGTGAAATACAATGGCCTCTGAGAAAGAACACGCAAGTACAGTAGGACTTTCAAAAAATGGATTCTCCATTATGGTAACTTTTTCGAAAGCGGAACTTCTAAACAAAGGAAACTCTCTAACAGTGAACTACGACTAGAGGTATCTATTGAAATCCAACATAGCTAGCCCACAGACATGATGATTGAACTTCTTCATTCATAATCAGATAAAAAGTAATGAATGAATGTACATTGAAATGAACAAAACTAAATCAATGGATGTGCAATCGAACATAATAGGCACTATTGGCACAGAACATTATTATTTTACATTGGAACCTGAGAGTAAACTGGTTAGCAGTGACGAGTGTTGTTAAACATGGAAAATTTAATAAGCAGCCTTGTGATTACGATTCCGTTGTGAAGTTAATTCATTACGTATTGCATTCTTTTAAACGTAAAGATTAAGTTTTCCATTGTTAGCAAATGAGATGATTTTTATTCTTTTACGATTTCTATCCTATTCTATTCCTTGATATAGATGTTTATAGGTGTGCATGCATATTTGATCTATGCAATGAAAGAATTTGATGGTCTTGTTCTCATTTCATTTTAAACCCACAATATACTCAAGAAAAAATTTCATTGGATTCAAAGTACATCGTCAAAAATGTTCCAGCAAACCATTCTAAAATGGCAGTGTTGATACAAAACTTTCGAAATTCGTAATTCGTTAAAAAATCATTGTTGTCGGAGGACTGACAGTCATATTTTAAAATCGAAAGGCTTTGCCAAGTAGGGAAATCTTTCTGGTTCGTTATTTATGCACTGTGTTTCGTGCAAATTTTTAAACTCATTTTGAACAGGGAATTTTCAGTACACATTCTTCAAATTCCAGCAAAGCGTTGCCGATAATGGAGCAAACAAAACTGGAGTAAAAGAATTCAAAATTTGGGACTTAATTATGCAGCAGGCCATATATGATGTTCCTCCAGGAAGGAAAAAATTCAAGTTTTTAAGAAGCAAGGCATTCCTGCCAGTAAAAAACTTGAGCTAAAACTGAGACATGAAATATAATACTTTTCTGTAAAAGCGACTTTTAGTTATTCTTTCGCAAAGCTCAAAGCTCTAACATCACATCGCAACAATCTGCAATTTTGAACTACCAGATTCAGACTTCACACATTTTTACATACGCTCGTTAATGTAGGATAATGAATCTGCGTCTGCATGAACCAATAAAAAGCGTTGGTTCATTATAACGTACTTTTTTCTCTGAGTGACTGACTTTGAAGGTTAGGTATGAAATAATTTAATTTTGTTGTTAGTAATGGCATTTGAATAAAAGTTATTTCATTAACAAACACCGATAAAAGAAGGCTTTGTAAAGACTCGATTTACATGCCTTTGTAGAAACAAATTGATTTTGTAAAGTAATTGATGTAGGTATAGGAATTTCAAACCGAAATTTGACTCTATAGTAACAAATTAACAAAAAAAATGAAAATTATGAAAATGCATTTAGTTCAATCTAAAAAAAAACACGAAAACATAATAGAAATCAATGAAATAAAAATTTTAAACAAAATATTTAAAAACATTGTAATTTTTTTGAGAAATTAGTTGTAATGGTGAATCAAAATATTTTCTGGGTTTTTGAATTTCATCCTAGGAATAATGTTTGTAGTTCGGTTTAAAAAATAATTCGTAGATGACAATACAGCAAGGAATTCATTATTATTCGGTGTTGCGAGTCAGTCTTGCGATACAGTCTCATAATTCAGTCGTGTGATTTAGTTTTCCAATTTAGTCTTGCAAGTCAGTCTTGTTTTTCAGTCATGCAAGTTAACCTTGTGATTCAGTCTTGTGAGTCAATCTTGCGAGTCACTCTTGCGATTCAGTCATGTGATTCAGTTTAATTCGAATAGCTGAATAATAGTTACACTTGAAGCAAAAATTACAGGCTATAGAACCGGATCTTGCATGGTGAAATGGCTGTATTTGCGCCGATTTCACCCGTTAGAGGCCAACGGCACCTCCTTCTGCCGTCGTGTTCACAAAGCGCAAAGTTAACTTCGCATGCTGTGAATAGGACGATGGGTAGCAATACAGAGGAGTACCATCGGTAATGAAAGGGTGACGGTTTGAATGTGTGTGATGAAAATAAAGCTCTCTTGTAAGAAATAAAGGCTTTTCAGGAGCAATGAATTTGTGATTGATACGCTTGTTATGTAGTGTTTTCTCGTAAGAAATGGAAGCTTTTTTGCCGCAATTCATAGGTAATTGATATACATGTCACGAGCTTAAATAAGAAAGATATTTTTCCAAGGAATTGCAGTAAGGAAAATTCATGTCACTGTTTTACTGTAATGAGAAAATTTGCAACGCTGTAATGGTGAACATTGGGGCAGCAGTGAGGATTAACCCTTTCGGTACCATGATGCAAATATCAGAACCTTTTTCAACATATTTAACATCAAATTTAAAAAAAGATGCTTTGCGATGTTTTACGGTCACTGCATTGTCCTGATCAAACTGTAGCTTGCACTGCCCTACCAGCGTTTGCACAGACACACGTGTTGCTCTGCATCTTGATAGGCGAAAAATGACTGCGGCTACCAGAGATGCCGTCAGTACCGAAAGGGTTAAAAGTTCACTCACAAACAGCTTGAACGTAGTATCGGTTTACTTGTATAATAACCTCCAAGTTGAACGAGCAAGATTTAGGGGTCACCTGGCACCTCTTTGAGAGGGACACGATTTTTTTTGAAAAATCAATATTGCGTGTTGTTCTGTTAAAAATTAATTTTATTTGAAAGAGGCAGGAAAAAATGTTCTCAGAGAAGGTGTAGCTTGTTATAAGGGTTTAAATAGTGTGTAGTCGGATAGGAAGATGTGCTGAGGATGGGAAGTAACATGTTCTATATACAAACTTTTAACAATGATTTTTTTACGAGTGTCCTCGTGGTTACGAAATATGTTTGATAAACGGGAGAATTTTCCACAAGAGTTGTTAAGTAAATCATTTACTCACTACTTTCTTTATTTTAAAATATTTTATTTGCATTTTTTATCATCATTTGTTGTTAAGCAATGTGTGGTAGGACGGTAACATCTACCTAATGTGCTGTCATTTATCCTACGTAACCTTTATCTTGAAGGAAAGGTTTGATCCTTTAGTTTGGTTTGATCCCTAAAAAATCTAATCAACCTTATTATGAGTCTGCTTTGACTGCAATGTGCGAAGTGGCGTATTCAAGCATAATATTATATCGGCAGATATGGTGCACATTTCAAACAGCCGGCCGCCTACACGGTTGTGTCACCGGAGAACACTGTACTACGGTATGAGTAAACCGTCGAAATTTCTTTGATTTTGCTATTCATCTACAAGTAGCCAAAAGATTTGGTAACAAAGAGTGGAGAAAATTTGTGATGCTATTAAGAAAGTGTAGGAGTTTAAACTTGAAATATTCGTGTTGCTCAACTCCGTGTTGTGCACTATGAATGCACCGTTCAGAATACTGTTGACCCCAGTCAACAAGGGTAAATCTCAATGTTGCATATCTAGCACTGACAGGCTTATTTTATTGGTCAAGTGACGAGCATTTCAATTGGTAGATTAGGATTTGCTTCCATGGGGTATTAGGTTCTAGCGTTAATTTAGCCCATCTCTACAAGAGTTGAAAACTTTTCTTACTAAATAACGAGTTAAATTGTGATGCTATCACGAAAATGTCGCAATGCAACCTGGAATAATTCTGTGTTTTTGACTTATGGCATAATGTCTCGACGAGGTATTCTAACTGTTAAAATTTGATCAATTTATCTCAACAAGCTAAATTTACAGTTACTTTAACAGGGCAATTCATTTCCAAATTTCTGTACTTATTTTCCACGACCTTAGAACAAATATGTTTAATCGTCTTTTGTGTTTAATATCATATCTCCCTTCTCCCATAAAGAAAGGAAACTTTCAATTATTTGATTGTGTGGAGATTTGTACCCTCCATAGGCGATCATGCGATTGTTTCTCATTTTTTGTTAATCAATGCCATTCACAAGAACTAACAAAAATTAACTGAAAAACGATGCTTGTGAAAACCATGCATGTGCAACGAGATCTTGATTTTTTTAAATATATTAAAATAACATCTAATAAGGATATTTCTAACACCAGCACAAATGGTCACTCTGCTGAACTGATGTTTAGGTCTGTATGCATGACTTGTAGTCTACACCTGTCAGGGCTCCGGCAAACTCGGTTCTGAAGAGAACGTTGAGAAGAGCGATGGCAAGAGATTTTTCAGGTATGAGCCACGAGTTGCTAGAGGGGGTTTAGGTCTTATATATAACAAGAATATAACAAGACTTCGGGTCACTGGAGTACAGAAACGTATTGGTCTCTAGGACAACCCTGAAGGCTCTTGGCAAAGTTATTGCCATTGAGCGAACTTTCTTCCTGAACATGTGATCGCTGCTGTCCTCCACTGATCTGAGCATAGAGGTTCAATTAGGGAGGTAACTGTGAGCTTAGACCTGGAACTTGCAACAACGCAGGAAGTTTGGTTGTCTCTTGCCTACACTGCTGCGAAATGGTAGATGTGGCTTCTCAGTGAGGGCTGGGTCGGAAAAACGACAGCATTTTATTGCGTAAGTTTCTTCCAGGGCTAGTTGTTAAAGTTCCTAGACGAGGCTTGGCTGTTGAGCTACATGGACGATGAACTCAGCCGATCCGTATTTATCGTATAAAAACTGCCCAGGCATCTATTTTAATTAAAGTTTTTCTTGTAAATACTATTACTGTGCGTATTTAGAGTGAAATCATTTTATATTTTTCAGAAATATTATTAACCTTCACCATGAGTTTCTTAAGTTTACCTACAGATTTACGACCTCACTCCGCTTTTTCTTCTTCTTCTTCTTTTTCTTTCTCTCAGTTGCAACCCAGTAAAACTACTACCATCGGCCTCCAAACTTTCCTTACCGCTTGCGGTGCGTCTGATTAAATAACCACTAATGGAATTTGATAGATCTGTCTTGTCCACTCAAATCATGAGCCCATCGAATGATCAGCGAGCTGATCACGAGGAAACGTTCATCAGTGACACACGTCTGGCGAGCGTCAGCAACTCCTCTGACGATTTGGGGCTTGATGATTTGCCAGTGGCCTCCAATCACTCCAGAAATGACACCCACATCGGGCAGCAGGAGGTGCTGGAGAACAAGACGTCCGTTTCTTGGAGTGACATCAGAACGGAGCTTACGTGGGCTCTACCTTCTCACACCTATGGTCTAGCGTGCCTCTTCTTCATGCTTGCTTTCTACACCTTCTGCTCAGTACTCAACCTCAGGTGGGTGCTCAAGTTCAGGTGACTTCTCGATTTCAGGTGAGTTTTCAAATTTTGGGGATTTTTCAATTTCGAGTGAGTGTTCAATTTCAGGTGAATTCTCGACTTCATGTGAGTTCTCAAATTCAGGTGACTTCTCGATTTCAGGTGAGTTCTCAAATTCAGGTGACTTCTCAATTTCAATTGAGTTTGCTCCCAGACTGGTTCTCACTCAGGATTGAATTTCTGAATTTCTTAGATTGAGCTATCGAAATCATCAGTGATTTAAGATTTTTAAATTATTTTGACCGTACCATCGGATCATATTATATTTCTACACTATGCACTTCAGTTTTCAATCTGCTAAAAGATGTTTTAATTGCGCAATGTTCAGTAACAAGCACTGATTGTTACATAAAATCTGAGGCTCAATAAAATTGTCTTAATGATTTTAACACTCACTTAAGAAAACCTCTGGTAACTTATTAGAATTAGAATAATAGGCGTAAATGCTTTTCCTGCATGCTGTCCGTCGTGTGCTGTTCCCCGTATGCCATCCCTGATACATAATTTATAAAGAGAAGAACTATTTTTTTCAGATTGAGTGACTATGTTCACATTTCTGTGTTGTTTTTTAATGATGCATGTGGTAACTGATATCGAAATAATCTTGCTTATGAATGTTCCATTGCAGGCCCCAACTGAGCTCCAGACCCTTCATGTCCACCATCAACGTCTTCATTTGCATCCTGGGCATCACGAGGGCTTCTTGCTTCATCATCGACCCCTACCACGAGATACAGGTGTGCTGAGTGCAGGTGTGCTGAGTGAAGGTGTGCTGAGTGCAGGTGTGCTGAGTGAAGGTGTGCTGAGTGAAGGTGTGCTGAGTGAAGGTGTGCTGAGTACAGGTGTGCTGAGTGCAGGTGTGCTGAGTGAAGGTGTGCTGAGTGAAGGTGTGCTGAGTGAACGTGTGCTGAGTGAGGGTAGTGCTGTCTAACTTATCAAATAAGGCATTCAAAAGATATATGGATTCTTCGATGACATTATACACGACAATAATAATCAATGCATGTCTGGCACATGCAAAATTGTGTATAATGGCTGTGGAGGCAGGATTCTCAGCCTGCAGGCATGCCTATCATAATTCCTTGCACTGATCCATAGTCATGACGCGCACGTCATCAGCTAGACATCCTCGCCAGAATCTGCATTTGTGACGGGACGTGGATTAGACATTAATGTCACATAGGTTTCGCGATAAAACATAAGGAGTAAAATCAATGAGCAAAATTCTACCTTAAGGAACACCTAAAGGGAAGCTTCCATGTGAAACGTTATCAATATGAAGTGATTCAGTGAAATTGGTAACAGGGTTCAGTTTCCATGACTTTATGCATTACGAGTGCGATGTGTAAACTTCACATGACGTTGGTTCTAGACTCCGATCACATCATCGTATGGTTTTCACTCAAAAGAATTTAAATTAGAATTTAGAGTCAAAATTATGAGTAGCCAGTGGAAGAGCATTATAGTTACTAATTGTAGCTATAAATGCTATTACCACCACATTTCGCAGTAAGATTTTTAACTAAAGTTTCTTAGAATTATGTTCACCATGAGTAAAAAAAATGGTCCACACACTTTTTGCTGATAAATGTTGTGTGGTTGTTTTTAAATCATTTTGATTTGTTGATTCCAAATATGGCTTCCAATTTTTGTAACACATCAAGCTTCCATTCTATTGTATGATACAACATACCCTTATTTTATGACGTACTGCATGTATTTACTCTGTAAGGATATGTAGTTTCTTAAGTGTTGCATCTTCAAACTATAACCTAAAATGTAAACAGAATTTGAAAATATAAATGTATTTTAAGATAACATCACCTATTACTAAATTGATATAGGATTATATCCCTAATATAGCGAAGAAATACAAGCAACTGACATACACGTGCACATTCGTGGAAGAAATTTTCGCTTGCGAGAGTATCTGGCGTGTTTGATGTGTACAGTTTCGTTGAATACTTCAATAGGAGTCCGCCATCGTGCGTGTTCCATTGGCCTTGATATCTCTCCTCCATAATCTTGATATCTTGATGAAAACGCTCTCCGTGTTCATCACTCACGTCGCCAAGATTAATAGGGAATTTATCAAGATGACTCCTGAGGCAAAGAAGCTTTATGTTCATGTTGTAGCCTAAGACTTCTCATTACAGTTAGCCCCCTTTTTGTGTCCAAAAAATCCTTTCACAACAGCTACAAATGAATCCCACGCTCCTTTTCCTAAATCAGACATTAAGCTCATGAAGTTTGATTCTTATAAATTTTTTGATTTGTGGCCCGTCAACTCTAGCCTGTATTTTATCATAAATTGAACCACCAAATGTTGTAAAAATGAATTTGAAACAGTCACCTTCTACAATAAGAGCTTTTACAAATTGTTTCATCAGCCCTAGTTTCATATGAAGGGGAGGAAAGGTGATTTTCTCTCACTCAAGTGGTTTCTCTAATTGGCCAGAGTTTCTGTTTCAGTGTTTGTCCTTGGCTCGGCAGTTCCAGAAACTAAGCAAACACGGACGTTTTGTATAGCGTCCTTGTTAGCCAAACAAAAAATTCCCCATTTTCAGATCCGCACATCTGATTCATATGCATTCATGATATTTGAGTGAATCTATTACCATCAAATGTGTGCATGCTTCTCTTTTAAATGTACAGAGTGACTAATTGCAACCTTACCGAACAAGTTTCCGTTATTGAGTGACACACTTTAGACTTCTCTGAACGATATTTGAAAAGTCTTCTTTCACTTCAATCATAGTCTGAAACATTCATCACGTTTAACAGTCCTGACACGTCACAACAATAATCAAAATCTTCTTCAGTTTTAAAGAATGGCAAGAGATCTTTCTTCCAGTTCGGATAAAAAGTTACGCGTGTTTTCTCCCGCAACAAATTCTTTTCTTAAAGTCTAGAAACTATCTCTCATGCTAACTCTTTTGGCAGGCTTAAGTCTCTATCTAAATCTTTCGGTTCTAACTGGGTGGTTTCCACGTTTTTTTTGTCGATGTACGTATAAAGTTTTGATCGCTGGCAAGTTCATTGCTTACATCAGACTCGCGTATATCACTTTCATCGCAGAGTGAAGGAAGCTCCTTGAATATAGGTACAGGAATTACATCTGAATGAAGCACTGGATAAATTACTAATTCTGGATTCTGGGCAAATTATTTTACATCGTGTTTTCTTACTATAAACAGAAGCCTATGTCAAACAAAAGTAGCAGTCGTTTAGATAGTTTTTTGGCAACCGCCACGCTATAAGAATGCAAAATCCTTAATATTTTATGACACCCTTTGTTCACTGGGTACAATTGCTTTATACATCTAAGCGTTATTAAGAGAAGTCTGAATACATACGTAGATAAGTAAAATGAGGACAAGAATCCCAGAACTGATACACATTATTTAGACTTTTACACGCTGTACACGTCTTCACGCTATAGACTGACATAGTGTCACACCTCAACCCACTGAAAGATCAGTTCACACAGAGACTCTTTTAAAGTACGATGTCTGTGTCCCCACGCAGAGCACTAAGAATTTATCTACTAACTTATTCCACCAAGAATGCTTACCGCTTTCACTTCCGTTTATTTGGTAGTAAAGTAGCCATGTACTGTAAATGGGGCCTACAGTCCACAGATAAAAAATTTGACGTGGTAGAAGTAAATTAGTGTCACTTGTAAAATCAGTGACTCTGAATTACCCAAGAGTAGGTTTCAAACTTTAGCCAGAAAAAACAATCTACAATTAGCTGAAATATGTATTCTTTGGTTTAAATTTCATAAATTGAAAAAGCTGGACTTTTTCCGTGGCTTGAAGTACAGTTAGGTTAAAAATAAATTGACCCATTTTGAAAAAATTATTGGTTTGAGTTATTATGATACAAATAACACAACAAAATTTTACTGAAATAGTGCTTTTATCATGAGGAAGGCAGACAAGTAAGAACATGTTCGTAATCTTGAAACATCTAATCTTCAATGTGATTGGCAATTGACACGTCTGCAGTGAGGTGCCGTCTGCAAAAAACTAGTAAACATCACACGAAAAGATTAGTGTAGATCTTCGACATCAAACAGCCGAAGCCCATGTCGATGTAATAAACAATTATGAAAAAATTTATAACAAAAAATGCATATCTCAAATGCTAAAACGTATTGAGTACACTTCTGTACAAAAATTATAATCTGGCTTTCAAGCCGTATTGTTGTTAAATTTGAGATGATATTAGATTTTAGAAATCAAAGCAACAATATGAGAAGATGTTTGTTTTCGTGGAATACCTAATCTTCAAACTAATTACCATTTTCCCCGTCTGCAGTGTAGAGTCATCAGTTAGCCAGTAAACATCATACCAAAAGCTCAGTGTAGGTCTTTGAAATCAAAAAGCCAAAACCTATGTCGATAGTAAAGGCTATAAGGCAATTGCAATGCAGTTTTAAGAACATCTCAGTAGAATAGAATAGAATAGAATTAGGCTATAGAAACGAACCTTCTGGCCCATTCTTGGGTCGGATAATTACTTCGATAATTATTCGGTTGTATACCCAAGTCCCATGCCGTATTTCTAGCCGCGTCAACCATGTCGGCAGCGGGATTCGAACGCGGGTCTTTCCGCTCGCAAGCAGATTCGCTCACCAGTCGACCAAGCTGGTGATGAATGAACAGTACAGTTGCTTCAATAATTAGAAAATACAAGAAACACTATTTTACAGTGAACCTCCTGCGTTCTGAGATTCCAAAGAAAATTTCCTCCGAATCAATCACAAATATTGTATAAATTATTTTGTAAAAGCCTCAAACTACAAGAACAGAATTAGGAAGAGAACTTAAAGCAGTAGGAGCAAATGTATGTAGTCAGATTTTGACCAATGCATTGCTGTAAAAGGCTCTGAGTTCCTACAAGCTTCATGTCTCTTCTTCCAGGTATAGGGTTTCTAATTGGGGTTAAATAATTGTTTTTGTCTCATAAACCCAGCGAATGTTGTTCCCGTAGCTCGCTGCTTTTGCTGAATACTGTTCAGCAACTGAATGTAGTGCATTCACGTGGCGTTTGGATAAAAGTAAAGCTTTCCGAGCCCTGGAAGAATTCAAACCCTGTTGCTGCGATACAATGATCACAGTCTGACTACAAACAGTTGTTCCTGCTGCTCTGTTCATTAACTAATTTTATTTTTGTAGTTTAGGGCTTCTCAGAAATGATTTTAACCATATTTTGGATTGAGAGTGTAGAATTTGCTTCGGAACACCAGAACATGGTCGGTTTACGGTAGAATAGTGCTTCTTTCATTATACACTTATATTATTGAACTAACTGTACTGAGATTTATGTACTTTAGACTGTCTTGCAATTGTCCCATAGCCTGTACCATGGGCTTCGGCTATTTGATGTCGAAGATCTACACTGATTTTTTCGTGTGATGTTTACTAGTTTTTTTGCAGACGGCGCCCCACTGTAGACGTGTCAATTGCCAATCACATTGAAGATTAGATGTTTCAAGAGTGTGAACATGTTCTTAAGTTGCAATTTTAGTTTTTGAAGTCTAACATCATCTCAAATTTAATAAGAATTGTGTTTGTACTCAAGGTGATAGTATTTTTCCATTAGTGTACTCACTTTTTAGCACAGTTGACTGCATTTTTTGACATTTTTTTTCTAGAATTTTCTATTACATTTTGAAGTATTTCTGTACTCAGGATGGAAGCATAATTTCGGTATAACTTGGCCTTTTAATTTCTATGATAATTCATTAAAACTCAGATAAATCGGATTTTTCAAAGTGTTGAATACTTTTTAACTTAACCGTAAATGCAGCTATAGAATATTATTGTTTCGAACCTTGACTATGACGGTAAATATTTTTGGGGGTCATTCTAAAGTTTGCTTTCACGCCAAGTGATCCTGTTCAATTATTGTACCCAGAAAATAAACAAAATCGCCTGCTACTGAACCTCTTAAAGTCATCGCACTTAATGAAGTCAATGCCAAGTGACTGAAATGAGTGATGCAAACTGCTTTTCGTACATGGTACGATTTAAACTGCGAAGTTCAATCAGTATATTACTTTTTTGTCCATCCCATTGTTGTGGTACAGGCAATCCCATGCTAGTGATCCCTAGTTGGGGTACAGGCAATGCCATGCTTGTGATCCCTTGTTGTGGTACAGGCAATGCCATGCTTGTGATCCCTTGTTGTGGTACAGGCAATCCCATGCTTGTGATCCCTTGTTGTGGTACAGGCAATCCCATGCTTGTGATCCCTTGTTGTGGTACAGGCAATCCCATGCTTGTGATCCCTTGTTGTGGTACAGGCAATCCCATGCTTGTGATCCCTTGTTGTGGTACAGGCAATCCCGCGCTTCATCACGATGGTGCTGTGGGACGCTGGTTATCCCTGCACCCTGGCAGCCTTCAGCCTCGTGCAGCTTGCCTTCTCCAGGCTCACCCAGGTGAGTGAGGTGTATTCTTTAGACTCACCCAGGTGAGTGAGCTGTGTTCTCCAGGCTCACCCAGGTGAGTGAGGTGTTTTCTTTAGACTCACCCAGATGAATGAGGTGTATCCATTAGGTTCACCCAGATGGATGAAGTGTTTTCTCCAGGCTCTCTCGTGTGATCTCGTTGTTATTGGTGTTTATATAACCTACAGAGTGGTATTTATATATTTATATGAAGTGAGTTTTGAAAAGAAAATTACGTCAACACTGTCAAAATTCAGATTTTAATGCCGTCGAGTTTTTCCTTATACTCTGGCTCATAACTTGTACGAAATGCTGCAAGATTTAAAACCTTGGAGCATTTTGGCAACCTTGCGTACATGTAGACCCTCCACACGTGGGTAGTATGATCTACTACATGTTCATGAACGGTGTCCTTAAAGTTTGAACCCACTGGAAAAAACATCTTTTCCATAAACGGAAATATTTTATGTAGTTAAAAAATTACTGAACGATACCTTGTCATTTCTGGCAATTTCGGTACAAAGCTGGCGACACACTTCCTGTCTTCGCGAGGTTACCGAGCTACAGTTGGGAATTCACTTGCCATCCACAAAGAAAACTCAAACCATCTGAAACTTCATTAAAATTGCGACATTTCAAAGAAGTGAACGGATTCTCCGAGTGAAACCATGGAGAATAAACTTCCTGTAACTTCTTTCAGCCTGGGTAATGAACCTTAGGGTAACAATAAATATCCCTAAAGGCGAGGAGCTGCATTTACTCGTCTCCGAAACTCTAATAAACGTGAAACAACAACAAGAAGAAAGTCACTTACCGTCTTACTGGCATAGCTTGTACTGCCTGTTGCTTGTGATGCTGCACTGTCGCTCATCCGCAACATATGCCAGTCTCGTGCTTTTATTTGTCGATAAACTCTTCCGTAATCCGTGATGCACTAGGATTTACTAAGTAATAAACAAAAATATTCATGCAGATTCAGATTTTTTGGATATTCTTTTTTTAAGATCGTAAGTTCTAAGCCCATAATCTAATCTAAATATTTGATTCAAGATTTAAGTTTTATTTGTGTAAAATAGTTAGGTTTTTATGTATGCCTGTTTTTCTTTTACTATTTTTTAATAATGTACAAAGCTGAATTAAAAGTTTAAAACTTTACAGAACTACTTGAATTTTTCGTAAGATTTTATTTTAGAGTATTCTGTGTTCGCAAGGTACACTGCTCGTCAAAATGATAAGACCAGGTACGAAGTACCAAAATTTGTGTCATATTTGAACAATTTGAAATGAAATTGTTGTGCACAGTTCTAATATAGGTTAGATGAATAATGGATAGGCAAACAAGTAGATCTTTTAACATTTTATAACGGAATGAGAACAGAAATGATGCTTTACCTAAATACAGCTGGTCAAAATTATAAGACCAAACAATAAATTTATAAATAGATTTACATAGACCGTTACAAAAATATTTTAATAACTAGTGCATCTTTCAATATTATTGATTAGTTGAAAAATTCGCTTGGGCATGCTGGTTACAAGCTTTTGTATGAGGTCCACTGGGACTTTGCCCCAAGTATCGAACACAGCCTTACGAAGACCCTCTTTGGTCTCAAATTGTAATCCATTTATATAAACTTTTTTGGCCATCCATCCCCAAAGATTTTTGATCGAATTGAGATCTGGAGAACGAGGTGGATGATTCAAGAGTTGGATATTATTGATATCAAAGAACTGTTTCGAATGGAGCGTTGTGGATTGCTGCATTGTCTTGTTGGAAAATCCAGTTTTCTTCACACATCCTAGGACACTCAGTGAGGATAGAAGTACGTTCAAGCATGATGACGGATCCGGCAGACGTTTGGTGACCTTCCACAAGCTGTAACTCAAGCGTCCCATTGAAACAGAAAGCTTCCCACACCATCAATGATCCTCCTCCGCTATGCTTTGTTGAATAAGTTTCATTTGGAACAGATTTCTAGCAGATAGAAGGGTTGTCTGCTCACTGTCCGGAAAATGTACGTGTTTTCACTGCCCTGCACCCAACAGAGGCGCTTCTGCTTGAGGAAATCGTTAACTAACACCGCTCTACCCTCGTCAGTGTAAATGCAAAGGAGCCATGTTTATTTAGCTTAGCCCGACCATGTGTGTGTCTCACAACAGAAACTTTTACCTTAAAAGATGTTGTTTGCTGTTAGCCTTCACTATAAATGTCTAATTTGCTAAACACGGAAAGTTTTTTCTTGCCAAGGGAGATTTCTTTCCTAAAGTCGACCAGCTTTGCGCAATGTCCGTGCAAAATTTCCGGTGCAGGCTTCCATATTTATCTTCCACGTAATTGTTTTGCGATGTAAAATGTTCAATAGAGAAGTTGAGTACATTTTACTCTTGTTTCTATTTTTCAACACTCGATATAATCTCCACGCTAATGGAAGGCAAAATAAATAAACTTAAAACAGGCCTAAACGAACAGACGCGGAAATTTTACTGTGATTGTTCCAAGTTTATTTTATTATGAGAGACAAAAATCTCAAAATAATTACGAACGTGGGATAACTTTGAATAAGGACAAATAAAAGTCTTTAGTTGATCGTGTGTTTCGTAAGATTATAGTCTTTTACAAGCAATTCAACTTGAACATAACTATGTACATGCCTATGGTTTTTCTACACAGGCGAGTATATGGTCATATTTTCACTCTAAATAAGCATTTAATATCATATAAAGTAACTTCTACTAACAAAAAAATAATCCCTCTAAAAACTAGGTGAGCCCTCTCATTTTTCTCTAGATGTCAGAAGCAAAAAATTACGAGAAAATTCTTTTTGAGGAAAAACTCAGTACATCGACTTTGCCCCACTCAACGCTCCCAGTCTTGTGAAACCAACTACTACATTTTGTTTCATAGATCCTTAATTTCATCACTCATAAACCAAGTAGTTTCAACGAGTACTATCAGGGCCATGTTATCGGTAGAATAGAATAGAATGGAATAGAATTAGGCTATAGGAACGAACCTTCTGGCTCATTCTTGGGTCGGATAATTACTTCGATAATTATTCGGTTGTATACCCAAGTCCCATGCCGTATTTCTAGCCGCGTCAACCATGTCGGCAGCGGGATTCGAACCCGGGTCTTTCCTCTCGCAAGCAGATTCGCTCACCAGTCGACCAAGCTGGTGATGCAGTCGACCAAGCTGGTGATGAGATACAGAATGAAAGTTCCGTATATATTAATGAAAAACATACATTTAAAACAATAATTCGTCGTGAGTCTTTAATACATTCATCTCTACAATAATTTGAAATTAGTTAAATCTAGATCGTGGAATTTCCTCAGAAACTGTTTGGTTAGATATTACTGACAGACAGTGGGTTACAGGACACCATTAGTCATACATAAATATGTATTGCAGGACGCATATCTGTGATACGATTGCGATGTTTGATCAGATGTATGTCTTATATCTCCCGCACAATTGCAATGTTTTAACAGATGGGCTTCAGAGACCCTTCTAATATTTTGACAGATGGGCTTCCGAGTCCATTTTAATATTACTAGACAGTTCCCGTGGGAATTTCACAATTTAGATTTGACTAATTTAAAATTATTATAGAATCGAATGCATTAAAAATTTACGAAGAATTATTTTGATTACAAAGAATTATAGTGTTTTAAATGAATACTTCACGTCAATATGCACAGAACTTATATTCTGTCTCTTATCTACCGATAACATGGCCCAGATAATACCCGTTGTGATTCGATGGTTTGAAAGTGATAAAATTAAAGGTCTATGAAATAAAATACATTTTTTAGTTCTACCAGTGGTACTATCAAAATCTGAATATTTTTCATGATTCTATACAGAAGTTCCATTCTGTACCGTATCTACCGATAACATTGCCGTGTAAGAAAAAAATGCTAATAACGGGAAAAATGGAATATTTTACAATGATCTTGAACCTGTTGTATCCATAACACAATGCTTATAATGCATGCGTGCTCGTTCTGATTTAAGTTCAATAATTTTTCTTCAGTAATAGATAAGAAGCAATGAGACGGACACACACAGATACACAGAGAGAGAGAGAGAGAGAGAGAGAGAGAGAGAGAGAGAGAGAGAGAGAGAGAGAGAGAGAGAGAGAGAGATGGAAATACATTGTCTATTATATATGTAGATGACTGGTGAGCTTCGGAGACCATTTTAAAATTTTGACACATGGCTTTCCGAGACCATTCTAATATTTTGGCAGGTGGACTTCAAACCGAAGTCTCTACTGTGCGGGTCATCCGTCCGTCTGATGATCGTAGCCCACTTTGCTTTCACGGTCCTAGCCGATCTGGTCACCGCCTTCCATGCTGGCATGCAGGTCAGGCTATTGGTCATGACTGTGTGCTGGTGTTTCATGGGCATGTTTGATCACGACCATGAATGATGGTGTCTTATGAACAGATTTTTTACAACCATGAATGCTGGTGTATCATGTTTGGTCACGACTGTGAATGATGGTGTATTATGAACAGATTTTTTACAACCATGAATGCTGGTGTATCATGTTTGGTCACGACCATGAATGATGGTGTGTTATGAACAGATTTTTTACAACCATGAATGCTGGTGTATCATGTTTGGTCACGACCATGAATGATGGTGTGTTATGAACAGATTTTTTACAACCATGAATGCTGGTGTATCATGTTTGGTCACGACCATGAATGATGGTGTGTTATGAACAGATATTTTACAACCATGAATGCTGGTGTATCATGTTTGGTCACGACCATGAATGATGGTGTGTTATGAACAGATTTTTTACAACCATGAATGCTGGTGTATCATGTTTGGTCACGACCATGTGTGCTGGTATGATATGGTCACGTTTGGTTACAGCCATGAGTCATGGTCATACTTTTCAACTACCTTGTACGTTGGTGTGTCATGTTTTTTACGACCATGTGTGATGGTGTATTATGGTCTTCATAATTTCCAGCCACGGTAACTTCTTTCGTAGATATTTATCAATATCTCAGAGTCATTTATGGTTCACGTAATTTATGCTCATAAATATTGTGTTTTAAAGACACGACCGTGTATGCTGTCCCATATACGATAATTTGCATCCAGTGCATAAACTAGGCTAATTTTAACATTGGTTGTGCATGTAGTAGGTATTTGGTGAATTTGCTCATGACCAAGCATATCGTCATTTTTGGGGTAATTTTAACACGTTAAGTGCGGTTGCCTAGCCGGTGCAAATCTTTACTTTGTACATACAGTCACTAGAAAGCTTTGAAAAAATTACAGAACTAAACCTGAGTGACCCACCGGTGGGTCACTTCGCACTTAACGTGTTAAGTTAGGGTAACAATTTCCTTTAAATCAGATAAATTTTGACCATTGTTATTTATTTCGTGGAAATTTAGTAAGGTCTACTCAAAGTAATGTCTTCCATATTCGAGTAGGCAATAAATCAATCCTGGTTGTTGATGTCCTTCGTGTAGGATAATTATTATCACATGTAACGTATCTCGCGTGTATCAAAGTAATGTGTTCGATCTGTTGTGGACGGCTGTGCGTACCAATAAATGAAGTCACCAGCATTTGCAGGGCTGAAGACAGTTCCCTGTAAGTGAAGTCACCAGCATTTACAGGGCTGAAGACAGTTCCCTGTAAGTGAAGTCACCAGCATTTACAGGGCTGAAGAGAGTTCCCTGTAAGTGAAGTCACCAGCATTTACAGGGCAGAAGACAGTTCCCTGTAAGTGAAGTCACCAGCATTTACAGGGGTAGTAAACAGTTCCCTGTAAGTAAAGTCACGAGCATTTACAGGGGCAGTAAACAGTTCCCCAGAAGTGAAGTCACCAGCATTTACAGGGGCAGTAAACAGTAACTTACTATCATTGCCTCAGCTGTTCAGTATATAACCACATCCATTCCACTGATATATCCTCTTTTTTCCATCTCCTTCTCATCTCTATCAACTTCATTGTATTTTCATAGAACTAATGATGAATCCAACAGTAAAAAACATCAGTCAATTGTTTTTCTAAAAATGGTTTGTGTTTGATTCATTATTTCATTACGTAGACAGCGACAAAGAAATGGTCCGTCTCTCAAGTGCTGCCGTTGCGTTCTATGTAAAGTACCACATGAGCAACTTAATTTAATTCGCCACCACATTTCTCTAACGTTCGAAATTCAAGTCGTTTTTTTGAATAATTTTCAGTCAATAGGAAGTACTGAAAATTGCACTCGTATTCTATGTATGTCACCGCAATTCTATGCCGCTTTTCCCAAGCTATGATCGTACCTGATAAGGTCACCTGAATTTTGTCATGTACACTTCGAGTGGCATAGACTCCTCTCTCCTGCTGGGGTAGAGGAGGGAACCTCTTATTCTTAGCAGCACTGCCCAGCTGTCAATTAAAAGCGACAGACAACCGGTCAACACAAACGCAGCATCAAAAAGTCTTACTACTTCCCTCCTAATTTTTGACACCTGACCAGTTTGATGAAAGTCATTAGATCACTATGAATGTGTCATCAATTTCACAATCAAATTCATCAGATCATAATGAATGTATAATTTTTTCAGTCAGAATATCTTCAAAAAGGAAATGTTGCTGTCTGGTACATGTTTAATGAAAATTTAGATGTTTAATGCTTGAAAAAGTTCAAGGAACCGCGAGAGACTTCGGGTGGGACTCCTCCTAGTCTACATAGTTATCGTTAAGTCGCTGATTTAAATACGCCCTTATAATGAAAACTGAAACAAATTCTTGGTACCACAGGGCGTGATGTATGGCGTAAAAACAGTCTTCATTGCTTGGGGGCTGTTGCTGAGCTGTTCCTTTCTGTACGGCGGGGCACGGCTGTTGCGGCTGTTACACTCGCTGCCAAACAGCGCCTTCGTTGCTAACTCAGACGGACAACAAAATAAAGGCAAGCAGCTCGTTTGTTGAGGGCGTTGGCCCTTTTATTGAATTACCCTACAAGAATTTTACTGTATACTACGTAAATTCTTGTTACCATAATACTATAAGGATTTTTTTGTTTTTCGTGCATGTTTTTATGTAGAGTGATTATCTGCCCAGTTTCCGGTCATTATTGATTTTCTAGGAGTGCTAAAACTCAGTTGGAGTACAGTGTCACTGTGCACTGTACAGTGTCACGGTGCACTGGACAGTGTTACAGTGCACTGTACTGTGTCACGGTGCACTGTACAGTGTCATGGTGCACTGTACAGTGTCACGGTGCGCTGTACAGTGTCACGGTGCACTGTACAGTGTCACGGTGCACTGTACAGTGTTACGGTGCACTGTACAGTGTCACGGTGGACTGTACAGTGTCACAGTACACTGTACAGTGTCACGGTGCACTGTACGGTGTCACGGTGCACTGTACAGTGTCACGGTGCACTGTACAGTGTCACGGTGCACTGTACAGTGTCACATTGGACTGTACGGTGTCACGGTGCACAGTACAGTGTCACGGTGCACTGTACAGTGTCACGGTGCAATGTACAGTGTCGCCGTGCAATGTACAGTGTCACGGTGCACTGTACAGTGTCACGGTGCACTGCACAGTGTCACGGTGCACTGTACAGTGTCACGGTGCACTGCACAGTGTTACAGTGCACTGTACTGTGTCACGGTGCACTGTACAGTGTCACGGTGCACTGTACAGTGTTACAGTGCACTGTACTGTGTCACGGTGCACTGTACAGTGTTACGGTGCACTGTACAGTGTCACGGTGGACTGTACAGTGTCACAGTGCACTGTACAGTGTCACGGTGCACTGCACGGTGTCACGGTGCACTGTACAGTGTCACGGTGCACTGTACAGTGTCACGGTGCACTGTACAGTGTCACATTGGACTGTACGGTGTCACGGTGCACAGTACAGTGTCACGGTGCACTGTACAGTGTCACGGTGCAATGTACAGTGTCGCCGTGCAATGTACAGTGTCAAGGTGCACTGTACAGTGTCACGGTGCACTGCACAGTGTCACGGTGCACTGTACAGTGTCACGGTGCACTGCACAGTGTTACAGTGCACTGTACAGTGTCACGGTGCACTGCACAGTGTCACGGTGCACTGTACAGTGTCACGGTGCACTGTACAGTGTCACGGTGCACTGCACAGTGTTACAGTGCACTGTACTGTGTCACGGTGCACTGTTCAGTGTTGCGCTTTTACTCCTGTGCAACTCGCCTTGTCAGTGAAATGATGCCAACGTTTCAGTCGAAAAGTTTATACTTTTGTGATCGAATGAGTTATTTTTCTGTGTCACATTTTCACGATTCAGACGTTCCGAAATAAAAGTGCACGCGCAGTTTAACATAATAAAAGGGTTCTAACTTATTTGCCTCAGACACAGGAATATCTCCTCTTAGATCAAAAGACTCTCTCATGAGAGAAGAGTATACTACTACAGTAGAAGAGATTTCTCAGAAGCTCGTTTTAGTATTCAGGAGGGCAGCTTACAGGTGTGTAGGAGTGCAGGGCTTACAGGTGTGTAGGAGTGCAGGGCTTACAGGTGTGTAGGAGTGCAGGGCTTACAGGTGTGTAGGAGTGCAGGGCTTACAGGTGTGTAAGAGTGCAGGGCTCACAGGTGTGTAGGAGTGCAGGGCTTACAGGTGTGGAGTGCAGGGCTTACAGGTGTGCAACATTTATGTGTGGGGGAGTGCACGGTTAAAGTGTTCGTAGAATTAGGCTCTCATGGAACAATCAATGAGCCACTCTGAGGCACTTGACGCCTACACTTCCGCCACTTCATCACTGTGTAAACTAACTGGTGTCTGCATCTACTCCATCGCAAAGAGGCTTCAACACTTGTATTTAACGGCACCCAAACTATACTAGGCAGGAAATCTATTTATTTAAATCACTTGAGATCATCAGATATTTAAAAACACCCATTGTTTAGCTAAGTGCTATGTCTGGTAGCACATTCTACCTCCAACAGCACACGTTACTCACCTCTTAATTGGAAGCTCCATAATGCCGGCTTTCTTTATCAGGAGATCTCGTTAGCCAAATTTAGTCACCAGCCTCGTATTTTATACCTTCCTTCGTAGCAAAAATGTATCACCATACTCAAAAGTGCTAGAATTATTATCGATATAAATTCTCTGTGGTTGTTGTGTCAAATTCTCGCTTGTGACAGTAACGAGGCAACACCGGAAAAAGGGGGAAAATGTGTGCTAGCAACTCGCATGTTCGGCACCACCATGCTTAGTAAAAAGTGTCACATGTGTGGCAATACTTTTTCAATCGCTTTTTTTATAAAAATCTGAGCAGGAACCCAAAAGACAGCCAGAAATATTACCAAAAACAGCTTGTAAAGTTGTGAAAGCAATTTATAAAGTCACCCGATAACAAAATTAACCAAAGGTCTACGGACAATACTCCTGACATTTCGATATCTTTTAATTAAGAAACTGACCTTGGATTAAATAGCGAATTCTTTAATATGACTGATGAATTGATTTCTGCGTTGGAATGTTGAACTCCTTGACATCCTGAGTAATAAATCTGGTTCTTTTTATAATAATATCGAGAAACCAAGAAAATTGCTACAAAAAGTGTTCCCCGCATGTCTTCTTTCGGATTTACATATCTTTTGTAATATACACAAGGGTGACAAATATAATGCTGAAAAAAGATTATTTCGATAGTTCTACACTCATGGTAGCTTATAAATCTTGTTGTGCACGCTGTGCTTAATCGTATTTGGGGAACACTGCATGTACAGTGAGAACCAGAGTTGTAGCCCATACAGAAAGAGGAAGAGGTAAACCATACTATAATACACTATTCTGTAACAGATGCGATGTTTTGCGCAAGACAGACAAAACTTAGCAATCTAAGCCAATTCAATGTTGCCTTTGACATAGTGATGTCAAAATTATAACTTATGTGCCCATCAAAATCTGACGCTACGAACATTTAATTTTTTAATCAGTAGTTAATCAAAAATCATGTCTATTTTTAGAATTTTCATTGATTAGTTTTTCCGAAATTATCATTCATTAATATACAATCCATGTTACCGAATGCACCCTTTTCGTATAATGCATTTGGGGCTGATGATAAATTTCAGAAGCTGACAAGCTTTATAGTGAAAGTCTACATACACTTTCGTATTTTTCGCTTTTCATTTCTATGGATTTAAAAAACTTCTACATCGCACAACTGTTAACATAGTATTTAACAGCTGAAGCTATGATGCATCACATATTGCATAATTTGTTCGTGCTAAATAAACACTTGCTTACGATGGTGCACTGAGAAAATTATGAATATTGCAAGCGCAGTCATCTGTACACCACAGTGCTTGTAAGTTGTAGTATCCACTCAATTTAAAAAAAAATAGATTTTATACTTACCACATCCATATTCAATTTGTGTAACCTTGGAATTATTCAAACTGACTTCATCCAGGTACATTAGATTGTATTTTAAAGCGATCAATTTGTAAAATGGTTAAGGATTGTTGAGTGACCTATTTCAAATCGGAATCAAATGTTTCTGCCACCAGCATGCATTATTCCCACGGAAATATGAATTCAATGAAAAATATTCAAACGAAATGATGTTGAGAATGTTTCCGAAATCTATTTCTGAAAATAATGTTTCTCAAAACTGAACAATGAACGCTTTATGAAGCACTGAAGTTTCATGACAAGCAAACAAGAATTACATCTTTGAACACTGCAATTATTCGATTAGAGGAAACTTTGAGACACCGTATTACACTTCGCCGAGAATAATTGTTAAAGCGTTTTCTGCTCATTATGTTTTCAATTGAAAATTTGACGAAGATTTTTTGTGTTCATCAAATCTCCGCCAGCTAAGTACTTGAATAAAACACGATCATTATTTGCACAAGTAAATAGCATTGAGCAGAGCTGCGTGCCACAGGTATTTTGCAGCTCGCTCTGTTGGCTCAGTGCAACAACATCGCCAGTTCAGTGCTTACGGCCGCAGCTCCGTCCATAGCCACGCCTAAAATACGGATCACTGATGAGCACGAGAGAACTTTCAGCTACGCTTCCAGCACTTCCAAGCGCTCGTCCCTGTTTCACGAGGACAAAAACACCAATGGTGAGTAACTGATGGCGCATCACAGCTAAGAAATAAATTCAGCTCCATAGATGCCTCGAAAAGAGTAACAACACTCAGAGTACGTCGCTAACTACAGAATAATAGGCCTTTATGGTATATTTTTTGTCCCCTCACTTCAGAGGGGAAGGAAGCAACAATAAGTCCACACATTCATGCATCGTTTAGAGCAGTGCTACTAACCTGGCGGCCAGAAATGTTAGCTGCCAGTATTGTTTCCGATATAAATTATTATTTCTAAAAATTATTTCAGGGTTCTTGCACATTGGAACAAAACTGCCGTCACATCAGGTAGTTTGAGAAGCACTGTTCTACAGTACGTGCCGCCGATCACAACAAATGTGACGTGTTATTTTGATTTCCTTACATTATGCCAGTTGGAAGTAAATAATAATATTTCTTACTCAATCAAGAAACTATGTGACGTCCCTTTCTTGTTTCTCAGTAGCTGTGCGCCCAATACAGTATAACTTTATCTATATTGCTCGAAAGTATTTTTGATTGTGAAAAGTAATTATAGTATCAGTGATAAAAAATAATAAACTCATTGTATTGATCAGTTGAAATTAATATAATTGAAAATGACTAGCTGAGAATTATCACACGGTCATACATGGATCTTTTTCAAAATATGTCTCTGGGGCTCGTACACAAAATCGTTGTAGCTGATGACTATAACTACACAGGTGACAAAAAAGTTTACACTAGTACCTGTGTTCATTTTTTTTTTTGTATTTGCTGAAATTTTCTCTTGTGATAATTGTCTGTATCGGTAGCCATGGTGATTATGACAACAGATAACAATAATAGTAAAAGTTGTAGATATGATATTCAACATTGACAAGTACATGCTACAAACTTTGTGTTCCACTTTAGCATCACGCGCTCCAACTCCAGCAGCAGAGGTGGAGCGTGACTGCCCTCAGGAACTCCATGAACCTGCATATCAGCAACGTAAGTCCAAAAGCAAAATATATATTTCCCTTCAATAATATTGAAGCACCAAATAAAAATTCGATTATGCCGAAGTAGAAAAACCATAAGTACTCAATGAATAAATTTTTATTCGAATGTATTTAAAAACGCAAAATACGTAATATCTTGCGTGAGGATACAGTCAAGGCTATGGCCTGAGTGCCGGGGTAAAGGATGGGGCATGACTAACGCACTGAAGTAAAGGATGGGTTTGTAATGCATCGCTAGCTTACACTACAACAAGAAGTCCATCAACTAGAATTAACCCCTCTTCAGGGCTTAGCCATGAGGCTTCATAAGGTTCTGCAGCAACACGAGGGTATCAGTGGTGCAGTAGGCAACACAACACAAAGAGTAACATTCCTGCTTAAGGGCGGGCAGAATGCTCGCACCCACATAGTCTCACCACTGAACAAGCTATGGATTTTCGTGTCCCAGAACCACTATATCCAAGCGCAACAACAACCTTAGAAGCGATGGACTTGCGTCAGCTGAAGCCATTACGCTCGTCTCTACACACCGACCACCAACCACGCCATCATAGCAGGAGAAACTTCCTGATGCCGAAGTCCTGATGACAAAGAGACTTCAAAGGCCTAAGCTTTCAGGCGTTCTAGTACTTCAGCACTCAAGTTCTCATTACTAGTACTTAGACAAGTCTAACGAAGATAATTGAGTCAACACTATGTAGTCAACGTTAATATATTTTCGTAAATCTATTCCCTGTGTTTGTCGTTTTCTATCGGGTATATACATGTACATATATGTATTCATCAAAAAACACCATAGATGCTGTCCTACGTTCCTTATTTTAGTTTTCAGATGTTAACTAAAGTACTATGTTAACGTGAAGTACCTTAATTTTCATTGACGTATTACTTAAGCATGAATGTTTGAATAAAATGTGGAAGCAGTGAGACCAGTGTTAGTCATAGCACGGATTTGAAACAAATCGAGAGACACGGGCGCTCATTCTAACCATACGTGTGACCTCTGTTTTACTGATGGATCTTTGTTCTCTCTTTAGAAATATGCAATTCAAAAAAGACACCACAAACTAAAAGAACATGGCCCTTTTTTCTAAAAGAGGCCAACCACTCGCTAGCCTCTCACTCTCTAAGTAGAAGGTAGCAAATGATTCTCCTGTGCCCCTCCTGCCTCTCCTCTGCACTCAACTTATTACGGTCGCATCAGTGAAGGTTCTTTCAAGTAAAGACAGCCAAAAGCCTTGTGCCCCAGAGCTCAGATAGAGGATTAAGGATCATTACTGCTTTCAATATGAAGCCACAGATCCTGAACTCTCAAATGTAGCCTGTGAAGCGTCATTATTGCTGGTTTTAATTACGTTAGACCCATAAGTTGAGAGAGTACGCTAATGAGGGTTATCATTTTACGTTACTACGAAATATTCTAAGGGTAACCGTAAAACTGTTCTTGAAAGTTGGCTGAGTTCAAATGTAAATCAAGTAAATTTTTAAGTTATAACGCAACAATTTGAGATAACCTGTATTTGTCATAAACTTTGTAGTTTATCGTTATTCATTTGTGATATTTTTTGTCACGCTTAAGTCAACATATATTTTTTATGCCAACATGTATATTGTTATCATACATATTTATCCGTTGTTGTGTCTGTCAACACGTATATATTTTACTTTGTGATAGTTGTATATTTTACTGTGTCAACAAATCACTGATGACGAGTTGAATTTGTCGTTTTGGGGACAATTATCTTTCCGTTTTATTCGTAATTAGAGCATGGGGGCGGACACTGATACAATTAGTAGCCGCACTATAGCGTCTATGGATAAATTCTCAAATATTTTCTATCCGAAATTAACAAAGTATTTTTGACTGAACAATGCTTAGGTGACGAGTGTTCACTGCTGTATTTGAATTCATTTGTATAGCTTCTCACAATACGTATCTAAGAGGAAAACTTTCAGCAATTTAAAAATTTGTTTAAAAGTTTCTCATGAAGAAATGAATTGTTCAAGAAAGGAGTTGGAATTGAAATACATGCAAAAATATACTCATAATTGTTAGAGGGAAGATTGCAAAAAATATTATGTTGAATTTCAGCTAGTGATCCGAGGGTGGAGAAAGAAACAAAACTTGGAGAAAGCGATGTGCTCCACCGTGACACCCCCCAGTCGCCCCCTTCCACCAATCCTCAGCCACAAAATGTAGCCCCCCAGTCGCCCTCTTCCACCAATCCTCAGCCACACAATGGCGTCCCGCAGTCGCCCTCTTCCACCAAGTCTGGGCCACACAATGGCGCCCCCCAGTCGCCCTCTTCTACCAAGCCTGGGCCACACAATGGCGCCTCCCAGTCGCCCTCTTCCACCAAGCCTGGGCCACACAATGGCGTCCCCCAGTCGCCCTCTTCCACGAAGCCTGGGCCACACAATGGCGCCCCCCAGTCGCCCACCTCCCCTAGGTCTAAGCCCCACCGTGATGCCTCCCATCCATCGCCCTCCATCAAGCCAGGGCCCAGCGGAGTGGCGTGTCCCACCAGAACTGGTGAGAAGGCTAAAATAAGAGCACTATGAAAGCAATTATAATAGTGCAGGGAATTCTTTCGCTTTATAATAGACTGTACAATTATTGTATGATCGTAGAAACCTAGCTAAATGCGCAGGAAAATAAAAATTGTATGAGAGTAACACAGCTAAGAACTGTATCTCCATAATAATGAACGAAATAGTGAAGAAAATACACGCATAAAACTGTCATGCATTGATAGAGTTAACGAAGGTAAATGTGGTGAATAATATGTTATTTTATAAGTCGGTGTTAAGAAGAAAACCTTCGATTCTTCAAGGTCTGTCCTGACTTAGTACTTTATAGTTGAGTCCTTCATAGTTAATTTGAGGAATTGTGACAATAATCTTAAAAAAACCTGAATTTGACAATTAATTTTCTGAACGACAACATGATCTCATGACATTTTTTCCCTCATGAAAATATTTCACACTACTTACAAAGTACTTTTTACAATGTGTTATTTTCTGCAAATTGTGTCACTTTTTATGCGGTACGCTGTATTTTTTACGGTGTGATATTTTTACAAGTACTTTTTTAAATTATAATTTATCTACAAGCGGCAGTTCTCAGCCCTTCTGATTAGTATGTTCACTTATCGTTCAGTTAAGGCGTATGAAACACGACAAGCGTCTTATGAACTTTATACCTGAAAACCCACGTCGAATACTAACACGTACTTAAGTATGGTGGCGGAGGCATTCCCAAGTTGAATGACAAAACAGTTATTGGTGAGGTAGCGATCACCATGGCGGGATTTATGCATGTCACTACAGCCCCCTGATGATGGCAATACTTGAATTATTCAGTGAGTGTTGCAGGTTTCATAGCGGAGACTTTTTCTTTGTTATGACACGGACAGTGGCTGAATCAAGAGTGGCTATTGAACGAAAATGCACACAAATGTAGAACGAAAAATTTCGTGATTTGCCGATTCCATCGCTTTGCGTTTTCAGCAGTGCCTGGATCAGAACGAACGTCAGTTTGAAAACAGGTTTTGACAAACCAGTAATTTAGTGTCAATAAATTACCGTCAATGTCAATGATAACTTTAGAATTATTTGATATGTGGATACACTTTTTATGGGCACCCTGATGGCTCTGTATAATTCTTATTTTCTGCACTCGAACTTATTTAAATATCACCGGTACCTCCTCAAACAAATTTTCTCGAAAGTTATGGTATATCAAGTTCTATAATGTAAAGATACATTACATTCTTATATTTTTTTAAAGAAATAAGTGATTAAAGTTAACATTAGGGTTAATATATTTTCCAGTCAAACCTGTCAAACCTGTCTAAAACTGGAGGCAAGAACTTCGCACTGCAATCGTTGAAAAATTACAGGGTGTGGCAACACAACATCCTTTTTTGAAAGGAACTTCCTTTAAAAAAGGAGGCTATGTTGCCACACCCTGTACTGTACTTACTGTTACAGTTGTCGACTGGCGTGTGACTCCAGCATCTCATGCATGTGTCCAGGGTTCCACTCCCCTTGCTGTACTTGATTTGTTCCACGCAGCGTTGAGTAAGCAGCAAAATAATAAAAAGTCTTCCCTGCACTTCAGAACACCCGGTTTTGATTTTTCATCACGCTCATATAGCGCCCCTACAAGCCCTTACCCTAAGTCACATTACTATGGATGAGAACAGTCACTGAGAGCATCATCACTAGTCTTAAAATATTAGCGTTGAAATTTGAAAACCCAATCCCAATACGTGTATTGTATGATGGATTAGAATAAAGTTGATTTATTAATTCATTTATTCCTGTGAACAGACACCCAAACGAGTGACTCGAACCACTCACGGACGTCGTCTGCAAGTTCTGCTCTTCCAGGCAACAGTCCTGTACTAGCGAGTCCCTGCCTCTCTCCCTCTACTGGTCAGATTAACCATTCAGCTAATCAACTCATGGACTTCTTAACTATTTTATGCGGATATTGGTATTTGTTATGGCTTCCTGGTGACCGAGTGGGCAAAGGTGCTAAGTTGACTCGTATGAGTACATGGCTTAATTCCTTCGTGCCTCTTGATTAAAATAGGGATATAATAATAACAATTATAATGATAATCATTTCTTCACGATGCGTCCGCAAATCCAGACAGAAATATCCTACAGGTCTTGTTCGTGTATGGTTAGGATGAGACAGCAGCAGCGAGAAAGCATTGAAACCTTTTGTTCTGTTGTAACAGAAATTGTTGTTTTGTTTTTATGTTATGAAACCTTCATAAAACAGCTAATTTGTAATATCATGAGAATCGGTGCGCCATCATTGCGTACGTGCTTTTTTAAAAGTACATTATACCACATCAAGAATTTATCAAAGTGCTTACTCGTAGAGTTGATGATATTTTAGTTTTACGTGATGCTTGGTATATTATTGCTTGTTAA
This sequence comes from Trinorchestia longiramus, assembly GCA_006783055.1. Lineage (NCBI taxonomy): Eukaryota > Metazoa > Arthropoda > Malacostraca > Amphipoda > Talitridae > Trinorchestia > Trinorchestia longiramus. The sequence goes on along the minus strand of VCRD01000604.1, from coordinate 10,415 downwards.
ATTTCACTCCAATGTATAATGCACTCCAACAATTTATGAATACATGTCAAACAGCAATTTATGAATATATGTCATTTAACGCATTTCCTTTTAAATAGTATATCAGAATATGATCCTCTAACTTATAATACACAGAAACAATAATAAATTTCAAACTTAGTCTAGTTAATTTTATATTAAATTTTGCAAGCATCAATTTCAAAATGGATGTTTAATCTTTAAATGAACTAAAAGTCACGCCGGATGTCAGCGCTATCATCCTCTCGCGTGTGTGTTGGTGTGAGCAAACAGAAAGACAAACTTAAATGTAATAGCAGCAACAGCTACTAAATTAAATGCCAGCAACAGCTACTAAATTAAATGGCAGCAACAGCTACTAAATTAAATGGCAGCAACAGCTACTAAATTAAATGGCAGCAACAGCTACTAAATTAAATGGCAGCAACAGCTACTGCACGCGAGAACGCCGTCGCTTGATAGATAAATGCTCCGACATAAACGACCTATTGCTCATCCTACAGTATTGCATGTTGTGACTAATTGATTTTTTTGCTGGAATTCTTCTGGTTACTCTGTAAGTTTTATCTTTCTGATCTACCTTCTGAGAATCAGAAGTGAAGGCTATCAACTGATATACTCGGCACAATCAAAATAATTCAAAGAGTGAAATCGAACAATGACCATAAGGTACAGTGCTAATGAGCACTAAAAATATAAATTAAGAGCATTTTAATCGAGGTCAGAGTTGGATGTTGAATGCAGTTTTATTAGTCCCTACTTTTTAAAACAAAAAGTACTTTAAAAATGAAATAACTTGAACTGCATCATTTATATCAGTGTTAAATACTTACAATTACCAATGCAGTTGAAACTTTGTTATTTATAGTTCTGCCTCTATTATTTTGACGATTGGAACAATCTGCCATGAATAATTACACTTAAAAGCTATCAATCTATGTGATTACGTCCCTGCTAAACAGAAATACTGTCCTACAGTTCAGGTTGCCACAGAACTTCCGTGGCTCAAATGTCATTTATTTATTCATTTAAGGTCGGCAAGCATCAAATGTCATTCATTTTGGGTGAATAAATGTGTACTCCTACCTGGAAGTGTCACTGTTAGCTTATGCAAGCATGTCTTTTAAATATTTTTCTAAATATATCTCAAGTGTTGGTAAATTAAATACGAGTACTTTAGCTTTTCGAATTGAAGGACTACCTTCTCATTGCTTGTTTAATGGACAAGGAATTGAAGGACTACCCTATCATTGCTTGTTTAATGAACAAGGAATTGAAGGACTACCCTCTCATTGCTTGTTTAACACGTAAAGTTCGGTTGCCTAGCTGGTGCAAATCTTTACTTTGTACATACAGCCACTGAAAAGCTTTGAAAAAATTACAGAACCTAACCTGAGTCACCCACCGGTGGGTAAAACCTCAATCAATCTGTTAATGATCAAGGAATTTTCTCAAACACACAGTTAATGTAAGCTCAATGAAACCTCTCGAATGTCTAAATTTTCAGCAAATTATAAATGTCTTCCAGTTGTCTACGGTGCAGTGTATTAATATTCTACGTTCATTTTAGTAAAATTACCTTTATAAGCACGAGGTGTGTTTCTTCCCGCAACAGGTGGTGAAGTAGTCGTTGATGAGACGGGCGTGTTCTGCTTTGACGAGTCAGCGACTGATCTGAACACCAGCAAAGACATCCGCACTGAAAAGATCATATCCGTAGCTCACCCTACTGGAGATGCTTACTTGGATGAGTTTGTAATTCCGAAAATCATCTGCAGTATCGAGGAAACTCTTGAAGAAGACAAAAGTGTTAATAACTTGGGTGATCCTTCTCAAGAAAATATTCCATCCCCGAAACGAAAGAAAAGCATCACCTGGTCCGAAGATCTACCTACAGAGCTGTCCACCATTGCTGCTGCTGTAGAATCAGTAGCAGGCGAAGAGGGACATTGTCAATTGTTGCCTAGAAGAGTAGATGGAGAGACCAAAAATCGTCCTCTAAGTTCTCTCTCTTGTGGTGATCACCTTCAACGCCGACGTCGCAGCAGCACTTTGTCGACTGCATCAAGCAGAAAGGGAAGTTATAATTTCGATGAAATACCCAGGAAAGGAAGCATGAGTTCCTGTGCTTCCAGTAGAAGGAACAGTTCGGTGTTTGAATCTCCCAGTCGAAAAAGCAGCATTTCTTCAGCATCCCCTCGTAATGGAAGCGGTTGCAGCGCATCGCTTCTTAAAGGAAGCGCATCTTCTCATGTTTCTAGCAGGAAAGGAAGCGTAGCTTCTGTAGCCTCAAGCCGAAAAAGCAGTTTAACAAGTCGCAAAGGTAGTGCTACTTGGGACACGCAGAGCAAGGGAAGCAACATCAGTCGTGAAACCCAAGAGAGAATAAATCGCTGCCTGAATACTAGAGACAGGAGTGAGAGGAAACTTTCGTCGTGTATCGACAACTCCAGAGTCAATCATCGTCCGTCTATCACACCTTCCATGCGCAGCGGCAGGCGCAACACGCTCGTAAATTCTCCCATAAACGTTGAACTCGAAACTGTAGTGGCTGCGAACGCTTCTGAACCACCAGGGGATCTGACTTTATCTTGTATCTTGAATCACATCGCTTTTGTTAATCAAACAGAAGTGTCAGCTAAGCTTGGAGCACGTTTGAAGGAGTCACGCAAGGAACAAGTAAAGCAGGTATTACAATATCCGATGAGATTTAAAAAAACTTACTTAAATATTCATCACAAATTTTCATAAACCCCCAGCATATAACAAATTTTTAATTATTTTAATATTGTTCGTTCTTCGAATTCGCTACTCAATAATTTCAGCATAAACTGTTCGCAGGTACTGTTGGTGACTTACATCACGGCGATGTTCTGCGCCCTGCTGTCCCTGCTTCTTCTTGCTGGATTATATCTGGGCTTGGGGCACCATCCGTCTCCCTACATCTCCCCCTGGACCTGGTTTGCTTACGTCTCTTTTTGCCGCTTGCTGGAACTCGCAATGGGGTGTTGCATGGCCAACATTACTAGGCAATCTGTGAACAGACACTCACAGTACGCTTTCCCCCTCAGAATGAAACACGGTCTCAAGATGTATGTGTAATGAGTTTTCTACAAAAATTCTTCATATATTCACTGTTTCAAAAACTTTGAAATAACTAACCAAAAATATTCCGAGTTTGGATTCGAACGGCTTTTCTGATTTTTGCTGCTTATACGTAATAGGGTCATACATACATAGATGACCGAGTCGTTACATAATTGGTCATTGAGAGAAATTTCCCTTATGATCAAGAATATAGTTCCTAGGTGAAAAAAAAACTCTCCCTATAGGAGTGTGCATCACTAAGTACGGTAGACAATCCATCACTGGTAATGATAAACAATAATTATTGATGGAAAAGTCGTGCTTCCTCCTTGCAGTCTAATTGTGGTGGTTCTTGTCTGTCTGCATTTGTGAAGGAAGTTGAGCGTAGGCTCGTCGGGTACTAAAAAAGTGTGTCTTAAATATAAAATGTTGTGTGAGTGTGCTCGTGTTTCTGGTGTCAAGTCTTCCTGTTGTATGTTTTCAATTGTGTTAAAATTGATTAATTTTTTAGCATATGTATAAACATGCAGAAGTCATAAGTTTTTTCGATTTATGCCATTATGCTACAAATTATTGTTGTATTGAAATTAAATCAAGGAATACAAAAAACATGGAATACTATTCCAGTTTACATTAAAATCCAATTTATTAAGACTGAACAATGTCTGAAAAAAGTCTATAAAATTCACATATTTCCCCACATCAATATATTTTATTATCGTTGTTATCACTGATAATAATTGGCACTTGTCTTATAGTCATTATTCAAATATTTTTATGAATTGAGGGGACCAACAATACGAAGACGTGGTCTATCTTATTTATTATTCCACTGTACAAAATAACACAAAATTGAAGAATTTTACTCAGAAAAAGTTCCGGCATCGTTGTTATAGAAAAAACATATACACTTGGCATTCTATAATATCATGTAATAACATTTTTATGCCTTTGAGATGCCCGTTAGACATCAAGCAAGGATGGCATAAATGATCTCGGCAGCGTGGGTACGGCGTGTATGTATAGTCTATGCTGCTCACACGAACTCAATGCTTCTTCATCTCCTCGATACAAATTGAACAATCAAGAATAGTGTATGTATTTTAATTGAAATTAAACAATGTTAACTTCACTTTTGAACAAAGTGTTTGTCTTCCAAGTATAACTGTTATTTTCAAACGATTTTCTTTTGGATACATGCCGTAGGATTTTCCTTAGAAAATACTAAAACTCATCTCAAGTTCTCTAGTCCCATTTACAATTATTCTATATTTTTATAATTTCTTAGTAAGTAAAATATTTTGTATGATCATTATTGCTTCATACCTAAAAATGATGCCCTGCATAGACGTGCCTGATTTTTAAAACGTAACCGGTTGTGGAAATGCTTATAGTGATAAAAATTAAGTCCTTTCTCTGGTGCCATAAAAAGAAATGTCTATGTATTAAATGTTAAATGTTCGATAAATACATGGTTGGAATTGTCAATGAGTAACTCTTACTCTTCCTCGAAGGCTGATGGAAAATTGGCCGAGTGTTAATCCTCACTACCTTCTACCTGTAAGAAGAACAGAATATTCATTAGAGCAGGATCTCACCAATCGAAAAGTAGAAAGTAGAATTAAGATATGAGCAAATTTGAGCTCTTCTATGATAAGCATCTAATCGTATTCGTGATTCAAGTGTCGTGTGTCATCAGCGTAGTTCAGAAGTAAGCCATGGACTATTTTTCTAAAAAAAATTGATATGTGTGGTCGATCCAAGATGCTTTTCGTGGAATAACGAGGAAAATATTCGTGGCAAGGGTTCGAATAGGAAACAGAAAACTAAGCATTAAATCTGTCGTACAAGTATACATTCGGTTTTTCTCAATTTAAAATTTATTATTTCAAAAAGAACGCAAATATTCAGGCATATATTTTAAAAATGTACTGCATAGAGTTATTCATTCATTTTAGCACGTCTCTTATCCGACTTCAAATGATACTTATGAACATTTTTATTTCTTGTTTTAATAATTTGATATGAGTTCATCCCAGCACGTCATTTGACTTTCTTTCTGCGTTATTGAACTGCATGATATTTAGTTTCAAGCTTTAAAAATTTGACGGAAAAATACGTGAAATTAATACTAGGCTAGTCTGTGCAGTCCAATGTCTAGCTGCATTCTGAAGCATCATTGTATGTTCTAAAATTCATTCATTGGCCATTTCGAGTATTTTTGAGTTTGTATGAATATCCGTTTTTTTCTGTTTAATAGTGAGTTTAATTGGGTAAGTTAATTCTTAAGTGTGACTTCTCGTTCCTATTTTATTCATATATTTTAACTTTATCGAAAATTATTTAAAATATGCTATGAGACCTCTGCTTGTTTTATTCGTGTTTTTGCTTAATCCAAAAATGAGTTATGTTGTAGCAGGAATGGTATTACTCCAAGTACCATTCATATCATACTCCATATACATATATAATATAATTTAGTATATAAATGTAAATCTTCATTTTTATCGCTAAAAATAAGACATAATTTTCACATTTAACTTTTATACATGTTCTACAGTTTCATACACGATTCTAGTGACAACTTAGTGATAGACTTTATTTCTAATTAACAAGTAACTTTGTTGCTCGAAAAATTAGACGCCTGTCGGCAACACCCGCAAGATAGTTCTAGTTTGCCTGGATAAAGGGGCTCTGTAACGACGTTTACTTGTGACTTTTGAATGTGCCGTTGTGTTATATAGAATTTCACCGCCGCCATTACTCTCTCCACCCACTGCTAGTGACAGACACACTAAAAACTATAGATTCACTGCAAGTGATATTAACTGCATCTGAATAATGTATTGTACTAGACTCAGTTATAGTCAGTGACACCTGTATCACAAAAAACAATAACTGGCCAACACCCAGTACTGAGCAAAAATACTGTTATACCAAGGTCGTTTACCATCAGCACTAATGACTATTGCTGGAATTATTTCACTGTGATCAATCCAGCGCCTTCACTCCAGCCAGTGTGGACCCTTCTTCTGGCAAGATCCCATTTTCCACTGAAAAATGAAGAATTCTCTTATTACTCATATCCGGCCTGCGAGAATAAACGCTGAGTTTAAACCCAACAACCATTATTTAACCTCAAGCATAGGGGACAATGGCATTTATTAAAGAACCCCTATTTAGTCAAGAGAAGCTGATTGAGGGAAACTCAACACCACCTCTAGAACTGTACAAAGTCGTGTTAATACCATTTTGCGATGTTTACTTTTCTAAAGCCGTGATTAATTCAGTGAAATTCGTTGTCCCAATTCAGGTCATAATAATTCTAGCTCAGTTTTCCTTAATGCTGTTCATTGTATTAATTATTGCTTGTTCCAAAACTATTTACTGTCCCATGTCAGGGCAGGCCCCAGTTCTGGACTTTGTCTCTCCTTCAAGTGTCAAATATTCGTGGTCTGGATTGTGCTCTTTGTACAAATCCTGGTGTCGTATAAATAAAATTACAGAGTATGAAATCCGATTTATTTCTCATCCTGAAGCATAGTTATATATTCCTGGAGTATGAAAACGCTCCCATGAAGTTAGCGACTCTCAACCCCAAACTGGTGACTCCCAAATTAGTCGCATGTCATTTCCCTAAAACTTCTTCACCGGCTCAGTACAAAATGATACAATTGTGCATCCTGTATGAATTTTTAATTCAAACTTGACAGTGTTACTTATTTTTATGGTTTTTATGTATGTATCAAGAGAAAACGGATCATGTATTGAAAAACATGTATTAGTGTTGCGCGTGGAAAATTGCAGAGTAGGGACTACTGAATTCCATTCTACATTTCAATAAATCCGGCGAAATCTCTTTTTATTGCAAATGATTAAGTATATATGTAATGCATGTCGATTATGCAGCTTGATCTTTTTGTATCTGTCTCTAAACTTTTTTCTTTTGCGTAACAAGTAATGACATTTTCAGTTACAGCTCATACGACTTGAAAATTTTATTTCAGCGCATATGTTACAGAACGGGTTGAGTCATTTCATACATATATATATATATATATATATATATATATATATATATATATATATATATATATATTAATAAAACAAAGCTTATTTGGATGGGATATCAAAAATCAAGAGCCCTTAGACTTAGACTTAGACTTAGATTTGAGGGCCAGCGTTTGGCTGGGGCCTTTGTAACGGCCTTCAATTTCCTCTAACACACACACACACATACAACAGGATGGCATCCCAGAGTTTTTCTCCTGTGAGCCAGGGTCGTCTAAAGTAATTCCTCTAGGGCCACCCTGAGTCATTCCATGTAAATGAACCAGCCAAGTGAGGGCATCTCTGGAAGATCCAGCTTGTCATAAACAGCCCCGCATGCTTAGCAGGTAGTCACAATAAAAAAATGACTATTCAACATCACTGTCGCTTATTCCATGCATGTACTAAGAAATCTTTCATTGCATCCACAACAGTCATGTTACATTCCTCATCTAGCCCAACAAGATATCTCATACCAGAGTCCTCTTCAACATACCTTGCATTCCACTTGTTTTCTCCACACTGCTCATGGACCACATCCATGAGGCTCTCTCGCTCATGTTCGTATTCACTACATTCCAAGACCAGATGTCAACTGTTTCCTCTACTCCTCTGTTACACTGCAGACATAACCTTGTATTCCCCTCATTCCACCTCCGTGTACGCCTATTCACACTTAATGCCTTACATCTGACGGCAAACAAGAGTTGGCTGCCAAAACTTCCATCATAAAACATTTCAAACCTTGCTTCATTTTTACTGGCATACCAAATTAAAGAAGCTTTCCCATTCATACTATGCTTACATTTGTTCAGGCCATACTCTTTTGTTAGTTTTTCAATTTCTTTCTTCTACTTATTGCAATCCCACTCTATTCCTTTACCTCAATGACCTCTCAGTAACCAATCGTCCATAGTTCTTCCAATTCCAACTCAAACAGTCTTCTGAATCTTCAGTTTTCTTGCATGCCCCCAGCAAATTTTCTCCCAAAGACTTTCACTCAGATTCCATTCAAAGATTCGTTTAATCCACCTCTTATTCTCTGTAGCATGACCTGCTACCCCTCTTAAAGCTTATAAAATTACAAATATTAAAATAACCTTCATTTTTAGTAATAAAAATAAGACTAAAATTCGGGTGATTTTTACGCTTTACAATTAAAACGTGCATATTTAGTGCACATTATAATAATAATATTAATATTAAGAGCGTTAGCCAGAAAGTATTTCTCAATCAAAACTTTTTTGGCAACATCCTCACGCTCGTAACTAGACGTAGCTCTCCAGCCAGGCCATTCGTGAACTTCAACATGTGACGTTAGGTTAGAATTCCCTGAATTTGGGGGACCGTCTGCCACCCACTCACTGCCACTTGGAGACTCACTGCCACTTGGAAACTCACTGCCACTATTCAGCCACAGTTGCTATAGCTCCGGACTGGCCACTCTTACCTGAAGCTGAACTGGCCTAACTTTCATCTGGACGCTCTGGACTGGCTCAAGAATCCCAAGAAGTTCCAAGCTATTTCTCATGCCAATTTCATGGAAATACAAGCTGAGTTTCTGTTGACGAGTTTGTAGCATGACCTGCTACCCCTTTAAAGCTTATAAAATTACAAATATTAAAGTAACCTTTATTTTTAGTAATAAAAATAAGACTAAAATTCGAGTGATTTTTACGAACTCTTTACAATTAAAACGTGCATATTTAGTGCACATTATAATAATAATATTAATATTAAGAGCGTTAGCCAGAAAGTATTTCACAATCAAAACTATAGTCTGGCAACATCTTCACGCTCGTGACGAGACGAAGCTCTCTCCAGCCACGCCATTCGTGATCTTCAACATGTGACGTTAAGTTCAAAATTCCCTGAATTTGGGGGACCGTCTACCACCCACTTAACTTTGGAACTTCACGGTGAACTCATTTTGGAACTTATTGTGCACCGACTGTGCACTTGCTGTGCACCACTGCCGCTATTCAGCCACAGTTGCTGTAGCCCCAGACTGGCCACTCTTACCTGAAGCTGAACTGGCCAAACTTTCATCTGGACGCTCTGGACTGGCTCAAAGATCAAAAGAAGTTCCAAGCTATTTCTCGTGCCCATTTCATGGAAATACAAGCTGAGTTCCTTGTTGACAAGTTCCTTTATTTCCTTGAGTAAGGTCACACGGGCAGTTAGTTAAGACTTTTCTAAAGTGTTGGTAACTATAAAAACACACCCAACCAACAACTCAAAACTTTACATTGGTGACATACCAGAGTGACCAAATTTTTTTTTAAAGAAATCTGCCTGTGCCCTTGCTTGAGGTAATTTTGGAGCTTGTGCAATTCTTAACTGTGTAAGGGTAGATCTGCATGAGTAGTATTTGGATAGGGATTTCAGTAGGCATTTCACAGTTTTATCAAGTGGCTAATTGTTTCTCTTACAGTGAGTGGGTGGTAGAATTGGTAAAATGTGGTAGAATTGCTAGAATTGGTAGAGGAGGTAAAAGTGGTAAAATTGGTAGAATTGGTAGAAATGATAGAATGTGGTAGAATAATTTAAATTTGCTACTTGAGAGTAAATAATTTTACCTCAACCCTCTATAAAAAAAATTTTTTACTATCATTAATTTAATTAACTAAAAAAATCTTCGCAAATTTTTAAGATGGAGCACTACTCAATTGTACCTAAAGTGCCATCTCAACTTCTCAATGTACTAGTTGCAAATATTTTGCTTAATGGATTGAAAGCCATTAATTACCAACATCTTCAACCCTATATTATATGTACTATTTCAAGTAAATGAATGGGTACTGGAATAATAATCTGAAACTGCTACTGGGACGCCTATAGTTGGATTTAGATTTAAAAACCGGTATCTGTATCTTAATGCTTGCAATTAAACATTTAAGGGTCATAATATTTCGTAGCTGCCATAATTAATCTATTACAAAGCAGTTAATTACGATGTTATATCACATTCAAAGTTCTAGCGAACACTGTGTTTAATTGCTGATGTTGTGTTAGGGCATCCCTGTGCACAGACATAAAGGTTTACGTGCAACTTTGCTACGATTGTCGGGCTGATAAACTGGTCATTAAACATCGTGCAAACTACAGACTTACCTCCTCAATGGACAAAAAAAATATTCGACTTAGTGCATTCTTTGTGAGTTCATTGCCTCTATAGGTGCTGTTTGGTGTTCGTGGTGCCAGCCAAAGGTGTTGTGTTTACCTTTGCATTATTGTCTAGTCATCTGGATGCTGAAATT
>VCRD01000603.1:228938-246634 GCA_006783055.1 Trinorchestia longiramus | reverse complement strand
TATATTGTAAATGTTATTTCAATAGTAACAAATCAATTCATATCAGCTTTAATATCATATACTTCATTTTCAGTTAATTTTCAAATCTTAAGATTAGTCAGATGTATGTTCCACAAGATTGTTTACAACGACTTTATTTTACAAAAAACAATAACAAAAAATAATTTAAATGTTTTGAGCTCGATATTAATAGCCAGAAATTTATCTTTGTTACCCACAGAACAAAGAATGGTGCACAATTTTCTTTGACGAGAACACCAACCAATCACAAGTCACAACGAAAACTCCAACCAATCACAATAGTTCTCTTATACGGACTTGGTAAACTGAGAGTTATCCATTTCACCTGAGCAGCATTACTACAGCCTTGGATCTGGTGTACTGGACTACTGCAAGTAGTGTACTTCACCTCGACGCCAACGCGACATGACTATACGAGATGACTAGACTAGAGGACAGTAGTCTACTCTTGCTCGACGATCCCTGGTTTTTGGCAAATGTGTCGGGTAGTCTACTAATGCTTTCCACCCTTCAATTGTTCTAATAATTAAACAGTGAGCAATATGAGGTTGCTACTAGGTTTGAATGCGGCGGCATGTTACAGCGTCGTTCTTTTGGCTGCCTGGCTCGCAGCGTGCTTCATTGCATCAGTGTACAGACGGTCTTTGTGAGCTTAAAAGTAGAAACTAGAAAAAGAAATTCGTCGCTAGAGGGTTAAGTGTTAGGTAGTATTTAAATACCTCCTTAAATACATTTGCATATTTAAACATGAATTTTCAAATGTATTGAAAAAAGTGTATTTAATTACAGTTCTTAAATATAATGTATTTAAATACATTTAAATAATTCTTCGTCAAAATATGTCGCTTGAAACGAGTTTGAGCGACCAAGTACGACACTTGATACTTTTTTGTAGCTCGTCGTACGCGTTAGCTATTGTTACCATTGTCTGTAAAAGTTCTATTTCATATTATCAAGAGCCCATAACGCACGTTGTTTAGGCGTGTACAAGCTTCGTCTAATATAATGTTACTCCAGCTAAACATGTAATTCATATAATAATTAAATACAAAGGCTCCTGTTTTCAAGGATATGAATTGGGAGAATTATATTTTGTTTGATTCAAAAAATATATTGAATGTTTAGTTTTTGAAACTTTTCAGGTTACTAGACTAAAGTCAACAGCGTTGTACCTCAGCAGCCGTTGCAAAAGCATTTCAGCAGGAGCAGAGAGCATTTTAAAGAAACAAATTGAAAGAATAAAGACTATAGGTTACGAAGAGAAAATTTTCGTGCCGAGGTTGAAGTTTAGGGCCTCCTCCACGAGAGAGACACTAAGGAGAAAACGGATGAATAAGGTCTACTTCCATACAAAAACTAAACCTACAACAAACTCATGCAACCAACATTGATTACGATGAGGTATATAGCTCGATCGAATTCCCGTCGAGGAATGCTAAATTCCCAATGCACGCTGACGAGGAGAGACAGTATCAGCGTGCCTCTTTGGGTACAGCTCAAAAATCCTATCTATCCTCCCAAAAAATGCTAAGTCCCAGCAATATATGAAAGATAATTCCTCTGATCATACCCCCCGCTGGGCTTCTCATGGAATGCATCTCAAAATAATGTATCTAAATTAAATCTGCATAAATGTCCAGCATTTAATCAAATTCTTTCGCGCATCGTCATACATCAGATATTTGTAAAACAATGCAGGACAGTATAGGCAGTATATCACGAAACTATGTTGATGTTCTTTCAAGTTAAAGGAAAAGTTGTAATTAAAAGCAAATTATATTTTCTGCACATCTTTCATTTTATTTCCAGGCGATTAATAAGCTGCAGGGGTCAATAATTGTTAATCCTGCGGCATGAAATTGTAGTCTCGTTTCAATTTTAGTGAAGCTAGTTTCTCGTACGACAGTACAACGCACGTACACTTTATAATGGCACCAAGATTATTTCTCTGAGTTCCATCTTAAGGTCAATCAAGTGCACTCATTGTACGAGTATCTTGATTCTTCAATATGTATATTGTATTTTCAGAGATAAATATTTACTAGAGTATTCAAATAAATTTCATATATTTAGTAATTAGTATTTGAAAACATTTGAAAAGTGTATTTAGTATTCGAATACATTCGAATGATATATTTAGTATTTGAAAGCATTCAACGTATTAGGGCCATCACTGCACGAATTATATCTAGGAAAAATTCAGCTCATACGAGCTCTTGCATCAAAATTTTAAAAATTTCATCGGAATATCTTCAATATCTAATTTATGGTTTTGTGCCTGGCCCGACAGCTGTTACACCTACACATCATCGTAACTAGTACCTATATAAGCCCCAGCCTCAACACACTCCGCTACTCACACATTTGTTGCTGAGAAGTTCAACGGTACTCGAGTTTCGTCTCTATGTAGATATTTTTTGTATATAGGAATACTTCCTGAAATTTTGCACTTTTATTTGTAAATAATGACCAATATGTAATAACGTACATATGTTGGGGAAATTATCACCATGTTTAGCGTAGAGTTTACTTTATTGAGTTATTTTTCAGTACAAGAATGAAGGCGTCTATCTTCCTCATGCTGGCTCTGGTGGCTGTGGTCAGCAGCTATAATTCCTTCGAGAAAGTTGAACTGGTAAGATAAAATTTATTCAATTTTCATATTACCTTGGAGTCCTGTTATCAGTTACTCAGCAAAAATTCATAGTTTTAATTTATAATATTTTAATGTCAGGAGTCCTTTTATGAAATTTTATTTTCCATTTTTATGTTGTAACGTAATTTTGTATAATTGTTCCGAGTTATAAAATGTTCATACAACCACCTTTATTTTCATATTATCTTATTACTACGTTGAAGGGACACAACTTTACTTCTGCAGCCTGACGTTTCACTTTTTCTTGTTACATAGTTCTCAGTTATTCTGTATTACCTATACATTAACAGCCTTCTAACGACGACACGTACGGGTAAAAAATTCGGTAATTTATAAATTTCGGACGTGCTACGTGCATATATGACAAACATCTTTAGTTTGTGGTAATCCCAATTTTGTGGCATATATGTTAAAAATTTGCGGTAATCATGTAGATTATTTCACTGAATAAGACGATTACAGTTATACTTTCTAGCCTCTTGCAGACTATAGTAATTTAATGTTACACAACCCACAAAATAGAAGCCGATTAAATTTTTCTCTAGGTACATGTGCTACCTATCCTTTCGTCAAGATTTAAGTCCCAAGTACACCGATGCGATGAAGTAAGCAATGCCCAATGCTGTCTCACAAGCCATGCAGGTGGCTTGAAGCATTGGGATTGGTGAGATCAAATATTGAAGAAAATATATACGCGTGGGAAACCATCAGGATTCTTTCATCCTAAAAAAATGCATACATTTAACTACAGAGGAGCCATATATGCGCCAATATTTTTTGTTTCGATTGTTATATCTTCATGAGTATCTTCGAATGAACAAAATTCGCAGTTTCATTCAGCTTTGCTTAAGATTGTATGTCAACATCTAGCAACCTTATGCTCACTCACCCACAAACATGAAAATGAAGCAAAGCTTTGAGGTTACTGTAGCTCTGTTCTGCTTCTCTTTCCTAATGGCTTCATATTTTGAAATATCTGAATGGACCACTTGATTTTTGAGCTCTCGTTGACTACTTCTGAATAATTAAAGGCGAAAATAAACCCAGTGTTGGGCAGCTGCTCCGCAATTGCGATTGCAACTTTTTTAGTTGCGGTTGCGTCGCAACTATTTTTGAAAAGTTACGAATTGGGTTGCTGCGCAACTATTTCGAGCAAATTTCAGCACAAATTGCAATCGTAAATTTGAAAACTGTAAGTTGAAAAAAGTATTTTAGAAAATTATTAATAAAAATGCATAATAACTTCAATAAATAGTAAATAAAAATGGTTTTAGAAGTCAAGAGTATTGCTTCTAAGTTTTCCGAAAGAAACTGAGACAGAAAAGGATTTTCTTAGCTCTTTATTCGAAAAGGATGAACGTACCAAAAAGAAAAATATAGTTCAAATGAAATAAATGAATGGTTTAAAGAGCTTGTCATTAATCATTCAAACCATTAGCTATTCATCTGGTCATGTTTTGAAAGGCTTTTTTACATTAGGCGAAGAAATATTGAGACCTAAACGTGCTCGTCTTTCAGACAGCCACTTCGAAAATGTTTGCATTTCTAAAATGGAATCAATGGTAAACCAGATCTTTCAAATGAACTTGAATAACTGAGCACAGAGTTTTAATGTTTCATAATAAAGTAATTAGCAATACTACCCGACTGAAAGTAAGATATAGGAAAAAGGGATTAACAACGAGATCAAAAATAGAATCTTAGCTCAGTAAGCAGTAAAACGATTTGAAATCCTGTGACTTATCGCAGTCCCTTCTTGAGCCAAAAATACTCATTTTATTGTGGATTGTTCATTAGTGCTCCTGTATGAGCTGAACACGCTCAATATTTTTGAATATTTTTGTTATTGAATAGCTGCATTTGCAAATTGCAGTTGCAACTGCTACTTTTGAGCATATGTTGTTGCGGTTGCGCTTGCACCGCAATTATTTTCCAGTTGCGTGCCCAGCACTGTATATACCAACGCATAGATAGAAACATACATTCTAACCTTACTTAAGTTAGTTACTCATACCTTGTATAGGTACTTGAAATTCATTTATTGAATAATTTATCACTATGATTAACTTTTTTGGTCCTTCAATAAATCAGAATTACGTGGAAATCCTTACATGCCATCAGCTGAGAGTGATGTCAACTTAGTGATACGAAACTTGTCACCCTAAAGGAGATTTTCTTTCCATCTTGAAATTTGTAATTATATTGCACGCTCAGTCTCATATAAATTTCAATTAGTGCCCTGTTTAAATACAGTAAATCAAATAACACGGTAACGAAGATGCAACACATATTCATCTCAGTGACGTAACTAGTTAGGGGAAGAAGGGGAAGTGTGAGCCTTCCGTCAACACTACTAGCGCTATAAGAGGAAGACTGGAATGACAAGGATTCAGCACAAAATTAACATGTTGTTAATAGGATTAGAAGTGGAAAAACAGAAAGAGGAAGCACTAGGGTTTACATTTTAGTTAAGATAAATCCAAATAAAGTAGATACAAAAGAGTTGCTCATTCTACTTGGGATAGCATGAGATGCCCATTTTAAAGATGCCCAGAGGACATTCTTGGTTTTATCTAATGAAAATAAAACATTCGAAGCCAACGGTGCAGTAGACACACAGAGCTCATGTAGAAGTGAAACTACTCTTTTTACTTGTGCTCATACAGTAGGGGATGTTGCATGTGATTCTTGGATAATAGACTCAGGTGCCACTCAGCACATGTGCAACAAGAAAAGTCAATTTGCATTTTACTCTGATATAACTTATCATGTAAAAATTAAAGTTGGTTTGGCAGAGTTTTAAAAAGAGTTAGAGTTAGATATTGTGCGTCTTGAAGTAATGCTACCTAGTAAGCAGGTGAAGAACTGTATTGTAGAAAAAAGTCTTGTTTGTGCCAGAACTAGCTTGTATTTTGATATCTGTTATCCAGAAGGTAAAATGTGGTACGACAACCCATTTTAATGAAGCTGCACGTGAGATTGTAGATAGAAATAATGAGTTGATAGTTGCTAGTTAAAATATAAGAGGGTTTTATTGACTTGATTGTTCATATCATGTCGCCTTAAAATGCTCGAGTGTCCCGTTGGATGGTCTGTTGTAGCTTAAAAGTTTGCCATCTAGGATTTGATAACCTAAGGAAACCAAACTCTAATAATCTTGTTAGGGGCTTATTCGTTCATTACGAAAGGATGATGATTTCTGTGAAAATTGTTGGGATGGAAAAAGCCATAAACGTCATTTTTTGTAGAATAGATCAAAGAAAAGTGCATAAGTCCTTAGAGCTAATACATAGTGATGTTTACTGAAAATTTATACCAGTTCTTTGGGAGGAAAAACTATTTTGTGACCGTTATTGATTATAATTCTGGTTACACACGGGTGTACATTATCAGAAACATGAATGATGTCGTTAAGGTGTTTACTGAATTCAAAGCTTTTGTTAAGAATCATCATCTTAAGATAAAAATCCTGTCTACTGATAATGGTGGAGAGTATATGTCAACTTAATTTGAGATATTTCTGAAAGGGAATGAGATTTTTCATCAAAAGACTGCACCTAAGACTCCTGAACAAACCTGAATTGCAAAAAGAATTACCAGAACAGTCCTTGAAGCAGCGAGAGTTATGTCATCTGATTCACAGTTGCCCAAAACATTCTGGGCAGCAGAAGCTGTCTCTACTACTGTACTCGTAAATGCTAAAAATAGGGGCCTATACTAGTGCTCTCAAGGATTTTTCTTTTTATCAGATTTTAAATGGGCTCAAACCTTATATACAACATCTTAGAACCTTCAGGTGCAAGGCTTATGCACATGTTCCCAAGCATGAAAGAGAGAAACTTGACTCAATGAGCAAAACTTGTGTTCTTGTAGGGTATAGCCTTGGAAAAAAGAATAAAGACTAAACGATTTTAATGGTAAAATATTATGCTGAGTAGAGATATAATCTTCAATCAGTCTCAACGTATACTATGTGAGAAGATACCTTAAAAAAATTAAATGTGTTCCATGCTCATTCTCTCAAAAGGCAACACCTGATGACTCAGAAAGAGATGTGGAGCTCTGTTGTTCAACTAGGAACAGGGCTGCTTCTGATAAATATGGAGAATGAATGTCTTAGGCACTAAATAAATTTTTATTTTTTTATAAGTGTGGAGGGAACACTTCCAGGGTCTGAGTCTAAAGTGTGGAAAGTAGCTATGTGGAAGAAAATGGCATCCATGAAAACCAACAATGTTTATTCTCTGGAAGACTGTCCAAAGAACAAGTGTAATCAGGTGTAAATAGATCTTTAAACATAAAGTTGGTCCTGATGGAAATATTTGCTCGGACAAGGTTCGGCTTGTTTTACACAAAGTTGTGCTTAGAAATTTGCAATCGATTATGAAAAAACCTTCAGTCCTGTAGTAAGATCTAAGTCAGTTAGCTCTCAATGTTAGCTCTTGCAGCTAAGTGTAATTTGCAGCATAATGATATGGATGAGGCGACTGCATTTCTGAATGATGAGCTGAATGAAGAAATTTACTTGACCCAGCAAGAAGGTTTCCTTTCAAAAGGCAAAGAAATCTTATTTTGCAGACTGAATAAATCACTGTATGGACTAAAGCAGTATCTTAAGTGTTGGAGCACAACTCTCGATATTTATTTGAAGCAATTAGACTTAAAACAATCTAACACTGATACTTGGATCTATACTTATATTCTTAAAAAAGGATTGTGTTTCATTGCTGTATATGTAGATAACATAAATATAGCCTCAAGTTGAGGGTGCTTGGAAAATTGAAGTGCGTTTAGAGTCTGTTCTATCACAGGTGAATGTATCTGAATTGTATTCTAAATAAATGTATTACCTACGTAGAGTTCAATAAAATATAAATAATATTTGGAATTTACTGCATTTGAATAATTACAAAAATAAGCTGTCTGTACTGATATATGTGTAGGGCCGCTAAAATATCGTGAATATTTTAGTATTAAATAATATTAAATTTAGTAATATTTTTGGAGTTAATTTTTATACGTATTTCACGTCATTTGAAACTAGTATTTTAAAGTTAAAAATTCAATCGTAGTTTCAACTCCAAATTGTAACTCTCGTTTATAGAACACCATAGTCAACCACAAGCCTATAGGCTGAGTGCCCGTCAGTTCCTTCCCCAACGTTACCCAGTGTACAGTAATTCTATTCGCGCTTTGTCTCTCTGACGGGTAAGTTTCTATTTACAATGTGTTAGAGAGTTTTGCATTTCACACACGTACTAGATATTCCTTGAACTTGTCTTTTCGCTGAGCCTAGATGTTCCCCTGCAGGTTTAAGATTTCCTTTTTGAAGCAGTTTTGATACCACGTGTATTTAACAGATTGTATGGAAAACATCCAATTTCATTGTGCCTATGTTTTCATTCAGACGATTTAAATTGGGTTTGAAGTGTTCGTGCTTTGATTCGCGTTACTCTGTGATTTATTATTAATCCCAATATAGAACGTTTTTTTAATAATAACTTGCATCGGCCATTAATTTCATTGTCTAATTTCATCTCACTCGAGTCTCTACGTTCGAGTATTTTATGAGGAGCATTCCGAAAGATCGACCAGCTATTTTGATACGGTTATTAAATTTCATAGCCTCGGGTAGAAGCTGCCTCTCTGTAGCAGCCGGCTAATTAGTTTCGATTCTTTAATGATTTACTCAACAGTTGTATTATTAAGTTACCTTGTGCTATTGATTTTTCTTGCTAAATTCTGTATTTATTTTGAATTACTTAGTGGTCTTTATCCGGGCAGGTTTCAGTTTCAGGTTCAGTTCAGTTCCAGTCTCAGTCTACGAATTTCTCAATTTCGGTCCTTGATCTTGGCTTTAACTTCTACTCTGAGTTTTATCGTGCCAAACAATAAATCTGAAAGCTACGAAGCCGATCGTATCACTTCCCTGGAAGAACATTACCTCACGAAATAATCACTGCAGAAAAAACCACGTTCCCTAAAGTGGCTCGTTCTCTAAGTGGTGACTCTAAACTCGTGACTCTAAATTGGTAACCCCAGAAATACTTCGTACCCCAAATATGTAATGTATATGAAGTTATCATGGCTCCATAAGTTGTAGGAACTCGAGTCATTCAATCAACTCTGCTAATCTCCGTGGTGCTGTCGGTGCAATTACGAATGACAAATGTGGCCAGTCAGTTCGAGAGCCTAATGAACACAAGCTTTCGCTTTCCAGCTTGAGAGATTAGTTTTTCTGCTTAAAAATGACGTCACAACACGAGAAAATAAGTGTATTGAGAAAAATGACTACATGAGAAAATACTCCTAAAGTGTGTTCTTTACCTAACTGACGTAGGAATTTATCAACCAATTTTAGACAATTACGAGTACTTATTAATTCGTCGAAGTAGTATAAGTAGATTTTAAGTATGCAGGAAGTATATTAAGAGGTTTAGAGACTTTAATTACATTGTAATTTACAGCACAATAGTTATCGTACAAGTGTTTGCCATAAAATACTTTGAATTGATTTGGTATTATAGAAAATTTCGAATTTCCTCTGTACGTATATTTTTTTGTCGGAAATTTCCTAATTTATCAGCGCTTTTCTGAATTAAGAAACTTCAGTTTCTCCTAGTGAATGTATTGTGAATATGCTGCTATTCTATTTAGAAAGTTCAACATCTTTGACGCTATTGTGTTGTATCCTTGGAACTATTGTGTTCCACATTTTTTCAATATACATGAATATTAGTGACTCACCATGTGCATCTCTTTGAATTTTGAATAGTAAGACACTGAACAACACTCAATATTGTGTTCCTTTCCACGTCAAGGCGTAGTATGTTCTCAAGTTCCTCATATAAAGCGCAAGATTCTAATGCTTTTCGAGAATAATATTTTATCCGCAAAGTAGATATCGACCGCGTTCTTTGATACTGCTCAAGAACTAGAACTCCCAGAAAAGTTGTACTTATGCTATGAAAGGTATTCAAATTGCAGGAAGCTATTTCACCACCTGATGTTCATCAGGCATAACATTGAAAAAATATTGCAATGATTCCAAGTATTATCTATTGATCGCTTAATAAGATCAGAAAAATACTATTGAAATTGGATATTTGATAAGCCATTTGGTCCTACACCAAAAATTACAATTAATGAGCGGTTTGAACATGAATTTTCACTGCTGATGTACATGGAATCGAACACAAATCATAAAATTAGATGCAGCTGGGTACAGAAATATGAATGCCCAATCAGAATTTTATCTTCCGTCTACCGGTAATTACCATCGGGTTTCGTCATTTTCCTACTGTCGTTCCAAGCGTAGGAAAAAGACGATAAAAATACAGTTATTTTCAAATTATGTTTCACAGTTTGAGATTGACGGATATACATACGTGATAGCCCCAGTCTAAGCAGCTTGTCAAGTGAGATTAGGGTATGTATTTCCCAATGTCAATCAAAGTGTGAGAAATTATTAGTCCTAAACTTTAGATGAACGAATTTCGATTTTATTTATTATAATATGAACCTCAAAATTTTTAATTCAAAGTTTAAATACTTTAATTACAGGATATGGACTGAGTCCTTGGACTTATTTTTACCATAAAATGATGTAGATGTTAAACTTTATTACTTTAAAAACAATCATTCATAATTGCTTATTTATATCACATTTTTTAGATTCCCAAAATATTAAACTACTACTTATCATTCTTGCCAGAAAATGAGTGGTAAACGTGCAGCTATTATTGACCTCCATCTCGCCGTCAGAACAAAACTAAGGATTGTCAATATGCTCATAGCACCATAATCCACCGTCTATCACACTTTGACTATCTTAAAAACACTGGGAACCACTGAAGGTTGTCCTAGAAGTGATAACGCTTGAACTTCTCGCACCCCAAAAATATGGAAGCTATCAGAGCAACAGTCAGTTGAAACCCAAAGAGGCCAATGAGGAAAATGGTAAGAGAAATGCATGTGAGTGAGAAAATCATAAGAAACATAGTGCAAAAATACTTGAACTTGTCACCACTGAAGAAGTAAATGTGCTAGCAACAGACAGACCTGTAAAAAGAAAAACGGTTGGTAAGGTCAAAAGTTTTTCTGAACAGACTTAAGCACACTATGTCCATAGATGCCATGGTATTTTTAGGTGAGAAAATCTTCACTATTGGGACAAAGTTGAACCACCAGAATGACTGAGTTTAGGGAAAAATATCTGGAGACATTCCAGATACTCTAAGAACAGTTGTCAGACGACAAAAATCTGCTTTCATCATGGTGTGGGCTGTCATTTCCAAAGCATGAAAGTCTTTCTTCGTTTTTGCAGAACCTGAGGCAATATTTAACACAAATTAATGTATCAAACACATATTAATTCCAGGTCTTAAAGAAGCCGGAGACATTTTCAAAAACTAATCCTTCATATTCCAACAGGACGGTGCACCCTCACACATGTCCAACAAAACACAAAATAAGTGTGAAGTTCATTTGCCAAGGTTGTAGAACAAGTAAATATGGCTGCTGTCATCACATGATCTCAATCCAATTGAATTTTGTGTTTCGTCAGTTTTAAAGTCGGAGGTCTGTGCTTGAAATCCTGGCTAAAAAAGACACGGAAGAAAATTTCTAAAGAAGCCCAGTGTAATGCAGCAAAAAGTTTTAAAGCAGGCATGAAAGTGAAATTCATGCTCAAAACGTGCGTGCATAAAGACTCTAAGTAAATACTTTCCAATTCATTTTAAATTTTTTTGATCCATTTATACAATTTTTTGCTATTTTGCAGGTGCAAAAGACTTTGTTCTCACCGTGTATATTTCAACATACAGTTACACACTATTTAGATATTTCAATTTAATTTTGAGATATTACACGTTCAATCTACATCAATCTGAACATTATATGTTTTGAATTTTGCTTTAGATATTCAGAATTTACCTTCTAATTTTTTGTTTGAACTCGTAATAGTTTTTTTAGATGCTAAAATGATGAAATGTCATAGATGTATTATTTTATTTGCTGACATTTAAATGGATTGATAAAATTTCAATGATGATATTTCAATTATGATAAACGTATGTATAGCTTATAAACACCGTTGCTAAAGATTTTATTTCTGTTTAAAAGAGAAATATTGAATGTTGCAAATGCGCTCCTAAATTTTGTTTCCAACAAAGGAAATTCTTTTATGATTAAACCAAATAATTAAATCAGACCATAAAATATTTTTGACTGTTGAAAAATTGAAAAAACAATATTCAGTTGTTAAGTACTTTTGCGTGTACCATAATTCTAAACTCAGTAATAATGTTGTTTCTAATACAGCAATTCACGCAAAGTTCTTGAAAGAATGCATTCTAATAATAGTAGCCCAGCATATTTATCAATTCAAATCTTCGATATGAATGAAAAAGATGTTATTTTTTTGTTTTAAAATTTTTAGACAGACGTGCAATGGTGTAAGCCACGTTGTTGAAACATCCAAACTCGCGTACCTCCATCTTGTTTGTCCACAGCGTGATCTATCGCAAAGTTTCCGTTAGGTTTAACTGTGTTCAATAATAAACAGAGATAAAGTTGTTCAGGGCCTAGTTTATGATTTTATTTCCTTTGTAATTTTTATTCTGATTTTGCTCTGTGTTTGTGGAGATATAATGTGGAGGATAGTTCACCGTAGGCACACGAACGATGTATTGTGGAGTGTGGATCCTGGTGTGCATAATTATGTAGGGGATATTGTGTAGTGAGGTGCTTCGTGTTTAGAGGTAAATTTTTATGTGTCTGAGAAAGACTGTATGTTACATGACAACTGTAGAACCTTTGCAGAAAGATGAGTACATGGGGATGCATATCATACGTGAAAGAGTAGTGCAAGAATTTAGCAAACTCTTAGTGATCGTAATGGGAGACATGAATGTAATGGGAGCCATGTTGGTATGCTTGGTGGGAGAGTAAATAAAAATGGGCTTCAATTGATCTATTTTGTGGAAGAAATTAAAATTATAATTGTAAAATCAAAACAATTTGAATTTCAAATAAGAAATGGTTTGCACACACGGACGAGTAAGGATTGGAAAACAGCAATTCACTATGTGTTAGTGAATTACAAAGAACAAATGCATGTAAATAAAATGTATGTACTGTAGAATGAAAAATGTATGTACAATCACTAGCTTGGTCGACCATCACCAGCTTGATCGACTGGTGAGCGAATCTGCTTACGAGCAGAAAGACCCGGGTTCGAATCCCGCTGCCGACATGGTTGACGCAGCTAGAAATACGGCATGGGACTTGGGTAAAACAACCGAATAATTATCGAAGTAATTATCCAACCCAAGAATGGGTCAGATGGTTCGTTCCTATAGCCACATTCTATTCTATTCTATTCTAGATGTAAATGATTTTGATAATGATGCTCCAGAGCAGGACGGGCAAGACCAGGGAGGGGTGTAGGCAGCAACTGAAGCGAGGCGAGAGCAGCGCTGGTGGACCCAGAGGTGGCAGGAGGTGCACAGGAATGAGACTCCCCCCTCAGTGACCCGGCAGGAGCACACAGAGCAGGGAAAGGCAGGGGGACGTGAGCTCCTGGGGCCAGGGTTTGGGTGGACCCCGCCCCTCAACAGGAGAGATTCGGTGGTGGATGGGTCAGGTTGGGAGAGGGGGCAGCGGCGCCACTCAAATTGGCGACGCCGCCAGGCCGAAAAAACGGCAGCAGTGGAGAGAAGGGCACCTGAGCCCCAGAGACCATTATTTTTTGATAATGATGCTGATCACCAAAGGCTTGTTCTTCAATAGAAATGGGGTAAAGTAAAACTCGGGTAAGAGTTGAACAGTGTAAAATAAAGTGGTGTTTGAAAGCAGTAAACTGGGAAGAATTTTGCACTGACCTCCGAAGACATGAGTGGAATGGAAATGAGAATATGAATGACCTGAATAAAGGGCTATCAAAACTGTTGTATGAAACAGCAGAGCAGATAATTGGGAAAAATCATCTGCTCAATCGAATTTGACTGGCACATCATCTTCTAATGTCCGCCCGTTTTTTTTGCCCGTTTTATCCGCAGGATTCAAAATTCACATGCAAGGTAGGTAAGTCCGAAGTGTTTCACCGAGAGCTTATTACCCATCGGCAACCCTTACATTAGTTAGACAGCCTATCGAAGCCTTTGCTTTGGTACGGCTGATGTTAATGCAAAACATCTGCTTACATCGACCTTCTACTGGTGGGTACCAAGTGTGAACCCAAAGATGGATGAGCTGCCCGTAGAAGAGCACAACAGGTTCTCCACCACAGGGGCTTTCTCTTTCCCTGAAAATCCCATACATCCCCCTTTATACATTTATACGCAAGGCTGAGGGGACGATTGCATTTTGTGAGGGTCCTAGTTGGTTTGATGTATCATGAATACGGAGTCACACAAAATTTATATGAATTTCTATCCCATTTTAAAATACTTTGTCAACGTTAAGCACGAGGAAAGATGCCATTACGTTGGAATTTATTAACATTTGTAAACGGACAGTAAGATCTCTAGTATCAGTTTATATCAATCGGTGTAGAAACATACTTACATTACAGAAACAGAGCTTAACGACTACTGAATGTAATTTTTGACTAAACGTATATCCAGTGGCAGTCATACCGGATATTAGAATGTACTGGTTTACAAAAGAAAAATGGCTTACAATAAAAATGAAAGATGAACAAGTGAGAAG
This sequence comes from Trinorchestia longiramus, assembly GCA_006783055.1. Lineage (NCBI taxonomy): Eukaryota > Metazoa > Arthropoda > Malacostraca > Amphipoda > Talitridae > Trinorchestia > Trinorchestia longiramus. The sequence continues at coordinate 232,245 of VCRD01000603.1, read as the reverse complement.
GATGGTTTTGAGTAAGAAAGATTATAAAATGTAGAAACTATGAAAGACAAGGGATTGCAGAAGTTGGAAAGCTGCAGTAAAGCAATTTAGGTGGAGTTTTATAAATTGTTGTAAACAAATTCAGGTGGAGTGATCACTGTGAAGAAGAGATAGAACAACATACTCTGAATTGAAAGGAAGGAGCATCATTGTGAAGGACACGTCAGAAATTGGGATTGTGCACTTTGTTCCAAGTTTGTCAGCTTGGAATATTCCCATCGACGTTGAGTCAACTGGANAATGCTAGAAGTGAAATACAAGTAGAAGCAAAGCAGAGTTACTGTATGAGTGGATCGAAAATTCTAAGTTTTCACATGTGCTTATTATCATTTTATCTTAATCAATGAAAGTAAATAGATAATGCAGGTGTGAATACATAAGCAATTTTAATGAAGGATCAAAGTTTGAAATTGATTCCAAATGTTTTTCAGAATATTTAGATCTATATTTATGCTACCGATTTTTAAATTAACTCACGTTACTGACCAAAAAATTATTGAAGTATTATGTGTGCAGTACATACCACCGAAGTACGAGTATATTACAATATATGAGCTCAAAACACTACCAAAATATTTTCATTATTTTTATGTAGCTACAGATATGTTACCAAACAATAATGGAACGCAAAACTTTATTTGTCTTTGAAATAATTGCGACTAATAATAAATAGAGACGAGAACAAGATAGTGGATTTCATTGTTAAATTTTATAAGGTGTGGTATGTTGCGTTATCGTATTGATGTGAACTGTAACGTTAGTTTTAGTTCGTAGCCGTAACTCATGACTCCTGGAATAGAAAAGTTATACTAATATATAGCTAATATAGTTATATTAGTATAAAGTTATACTAATATATAGCCCTAGCTGTCACTCCCACCACATTATCTCTGCCGAGATGTTGGGTTGGGCAGGGTGACAGTCAATAAACAACGAATGAATATCTGTAGTTGTATGATAAGAGATACAGTTCCTTCAAACTCTGATATCTACGTGTCATAATAAGGTCATAAAAATTAATTGTTAAAATGTAATTGCATGGTGAAGGTTAAAGAACCACGTGGTTATTGTGTGTCTCTCACTCTCCGTCTTCCTCCAGCCCAGGGCGTCATAAACGGGTATACTTGTTGGGTGTGACATTTGTTCTGATTTCGAGAATGTAAGTTGTATACAAAAATGAATTCCTAATAATTTGTTCAATCGGAAAGTATCTTGGATGGCAACTGAGATAAGTGTACAGTAAATGAACAATATAGTTACGGCATGGGATTTTGGTATCAACCCAAGAATGAGCCAAACGGCTCGTTTCTATTGCCTTATTTATTCTAGTCTTGCATGTCATCATGCCCTCCAGCTGAGGCTACTACGCCCTAACATCGTTCCAAAATAGAAAAGAGCCAGCCTTCACAACATAAATACATTCAATATTATTTTACAACTTCTTTACATGTAAAAAACTCATTTACCTTTCTTGCATGTGAATAATAGGTGTTTTTCATCACGAGCAGTTATCAGTTTGTTGGTCCACAGTTTGTAGATAAAAGGATCTCTGAGCTTCATTTGCTTATATGAGAGTCTCACACGCCTCAGTTATTACGGTTAGTAAGCCATACTTTTTAGAGGCTGGAAATTTCAATGACGACTTCCGATAGTTCGTTTCCTTTAAACATCATTCAAGGAAAGCGAACGAAAGGCTGGCGATGGGGTTTCAGGTAAATGGAGTCGCATAAGTACTAAACTGAATCACACTTTGCATTGAGATACGTATAGTATGCGGATAGAAATACCATAGGTAAATTTATATACCAAGAGGGATTTGACCTGAAACTGGTTTTGCTGATGCACAAGTTATATGATTCTAAGTTGTAGGGTCACTGCAATATCGCTCCAACTTTACTGTGGGTTTCTGAATTTGCACAGACAATATTACAGCAAAATGGAAGCCGGTATTTTAATGTGATTGGAATAAAAGGAACACTGATTAACATGAATGCTAGCTCAATAATATGAGCATGAGATCAGTTATGAATTGGCTTAAAATTAATACGTCGTTCACATCAAACGAAACGAACTGAAGTAAGAAATTGTAATTCGTTCCTAAAATTTGGTTTATCCTTCCTTTCACACTTTCCTGTTTGTTTCTTTTTTGTATCGATCGTTTTTCAGTTTCCTAGTATTTAGTTGTTTCTGCCTGCTGCCTTTCCCATAAATGCTCTCAGAAAGAACGCGGTCAGCACATTCGGAATCCTTGTCAAATCTCATTTGATTGCTAGGGGATCACTTGATCCAGAATCAGCAACTTATGAAAAGGGCAACTGGAATAGAAAAATTGTTTTCTTGTCTGAGTAATAGAAACCACTTTCGATGAACGAATTTTTTAGAGTTTATGTACGAGAATCATTTTCCTTTTGTGTACCCACACTCTAAAGCCAAGCATTGTACATTGCCAATGTACACATCAGCTGTACAATGCTAGGAAAAAGAAACAATCATTGCGAGTTAGAATTATAATGAACTCAAATAACGTCCGGGCATGAATTCATTCGTTGTTTTTGTAGAAATCAAGTATCAGGAATATTTAGTTGTAAAGATTTATGTTTATGTTGCAAAATTGGAAACAATTTAAATATTTTATTAGAAAATTGTACCATGTTGGAAAATCCTTAAAACGAACTCATTTGGCATCAAATTTTAATTTGAAGTGCCTGATGACATTCAACTGAAATTTTTTCTCTGAGGTTCATCTTGCTAGCACAATGCAGCGTTTGAAAATAACTATCAGCTGGGTACTTTACTAACTACGAAGCACGTCCAGTGATGAGTGTTCCACAAGACCCAGAGAAAGGACGGCAAGGAAGTGTTTGAGTTTCGAAACTATCGTATGAAGGGCTAACACTACTTTTGATTTTAGTATTTCTTGAAACCAATGCTTTTGCGTATTCCATATTTCAAACATAGAATGAGTTTACAATAGCACCTGAGAGCAGTCTGGCTAACAAGTTGAGAAAATAATGTGTAAAAAGTAATTGTTAATGTGAGATGACTGCAGAGTGAAGCAATTAATCGGATCTCTCAGTATACTAACGTTTACCGGAGACTTACACTGTGATAGTAAAATGCAATCGTGATCTCATGAGCACGCATAAAGCATGCGTCTAAATTATTGCATAATTCAGTACCTAAGTAAAACCACATTTAGCGTCGCCAGGAAGACAAATGGCTTTCTATTACGTCATGCTTCTTGTCGCTTATGTCTTCTTCACTCAAG
>VCRD01000603.1:206683-219295 GCA_006783055.1 Trinorchestia longiramus | reverse complement strand
TGGTGTATGAACTTGGTTCTTGAAAAAAGTTTTTCTCTAACGTAACTAATCTTTGCCAGAGAAGACTCATCTCAGAATCGCAAAACAACAGTTGGGTAAACAAAATTCAGCTCATATTTCCGATGTAAGCAATTTTCAATCTTTACCATGCAACCACTTCATCATGAAGAGCTCATTAAATATATGGTAAGTGTTGAGAATTTTTGCCCACTTTAGTTGTGTTAATTTTTGTACTGCCCTTGTGAAGCTGTTTCGAGAAATAAGAATTTTCATACAATAATTTTTCTACTCATGGTCCACCACTCTAATGCTGAAATAGGGAAGAAAACAGGAACTTGTAATGCATAAGATTTTGGGCAGGAGCTACTTTGCGAGGGCATTGAAATATTATATTAAGGCTCATCGTAGAGTACGGTGGATTATGACATTAAGAAAGAAAAAATGATATTCTTTGATCTGTACCCAAGCTTGACCCCGTAGTATCCTAACCAAGTACAGGTCCTAAATAGTTTAGAAACGGCGTGGACAGAAAAAGTGATAGGGTAAAGTGGGATAGGTCTAAACACTGCTAGTTTTACCACAACCAGCATCCATTGACATCGATTGCTTCTAAAGTTCTTTAGATCTCAAAGAGAGAGAAAGAGAGAAAAAAAACGTTAAGACGAAAGAATTGGTATTTGGGATCATTCACATTGCCGTACAAAGTTAATAGTTGTATTTTAAGATGAAAGGCTGCTGTAGCACATTTTTCTGCGTCATTAAATTCAATGTTTGTCTAAATTTTTAAAGAAACTGGTATCCAGGAGCTGTTTTAAACGTGTATCGTCACTAGCTGTGATGTTGTTGAGCAATTTTCGAGCGCAGTATATCATGGACTTCAACTTTGGTCATCAGGCTTCTAGGGACAACAATATCAGGGCATTTTTGAAAGTCAAGGTATGTGAGGTCTAGGGTTATGATCTCTTCTGAAATGCTGATGCCTTCTCAAGTCTAGGAATTTGAGAAGGAATTAAACTGTAATTAACGTTTACACTCCGTACCCCTCAGCAATGGAGATGAAATGAATGTAAAAGAGGAAATTAATGGAAGAGACGTATGTAATACAGAACTGAGCTTGTATTTTATTTAATACAATACTCATATTATTATAAATCGTTGTCGCAACGACACCCAGAAAAATAGTTGCATGCAAGTGACGATCGTTAACCAGGTTTACATTTAAGTGAGTCATTAAAATGTAAATAGTAACAAGTAAGCCTTTGATAACCGACACGATGTATAACTAAGTGCGTATTTACTATCAGACAGATGCTATTTTTCCGTATTTTCCCCAAAATTAGAAAAGGTGTGATAGTAAACTCATACGCTGATAATTTTGTCGAAGCAGTCAGAGCAGCTCATGAAATAAGAAATTTGAAATTGTAGGAATGACCAGTAATTCCTGATTTGGATTGGTCATCTGCAGAGCATACCGATTCAGGAAAAATAAAATGAAATTATTAACACTGATCCTAGTGAATTTTTGACCAATATTAAGCAAAATGAAGTAAGTCATCCTCTGAAGTAAGTATATTTTCATTTTCATATTAGTTTGCAAATAATGCTAAATTATTCTGTGTCAAAGGGCTAAGGATAAGTCAACGCAAAAAATTGCAACGGTATAAAGTACAGTACGCTTGAAATATATTAGAACATACAATTGAAGTAGAAACTTGTGTTTGTCGTTAAAGCAATTCAGATGTTGTTCTGTAATAAATCTAACATCATAAACTTTCCTGATGAATTTCCTGCAGCTTTCCTGATCAAAGTGAGGAGCTGAAGCGTGAGATCAACTTATGTATGAGAAAGGAATGAAGGTGTGGGGGAAATTGGATGCAGGTACATTCAAAGCAGAAGCCAAAAAGATTAAAGCCTGTCGTTTTGGGACCTGGGCGAGGACGGTTGGCTTGCACTGGAGCGGCCTGCCTCGCTATCTACACGGTCACAATTTCCTGGCGTACGCTTTTTTCCCTGCTTTTTTGTTGTATAATTTCCGCTGTTTCCCATAGCAGTAGAACTTCTGTTTTTAAACTAATTATTGCTTATTTGTTCCAGTGGCGTCATAGTTAACATCTGAATGGTATTTTATACTAGGTTTATGTTTGTTTGGAGGAAGTACTTATTACATGAGCGCATAAATAGTTTGTTGAAGTATATAATTTTAAATAGTTCGTCTAGTAACACGTACTGTTTCAGTCGTTGCAATTTTGTAAGGAGATACAAATAATAATATTCAGAATAATGATGGCATTGCTACTTTTTAATATGCAAAAACATCAGTGAATTAGATACATTTACTGCACCTGCGTTTGTGCGAATAAAGTCTGTTGCAGTTATTTATTTTAAACCCACACATTTATGGAGTGACATACCTCACTTTCCTACTTTTGCTAACGCAGCTTACATACTTGGTTTTAGCATATTAATCTAGTCATGGAGTTAATTTGGGTGCTGGATAAATACTACTAAAATTTTCATATTTTTCATGCTGAGGTGTACGCTCAATTTTACCAGCTTTCTTAGTTGACGTCCTTATCACTTTGCATTGAATGTGTGAAAAGCTTCACGTTCTACGGTACTGCAAAGGGCTCCTCACTTAGAATTTGCAAGACTGGATAGGAAGATGTTTGATCTGAGCAAAAGCAACGATAAGCAGCTAGGAATTTTTTTGAAATTAGTGATACATTTATGGTAGATGAACTACAACAACAATGTCCAATAGCACCAATTCATTTTAATTCGATAACTTATTTAAAATAGTGTTTCAGCAAAGCGGGGTGAAATGTCTAATTTTACCACAATTTCTCGTTTTGCTCTAGTTTCTTCATTGTCCTCAGTTCATGTGCGTTCTCTAAATGATTCGTAATCATACCATGTTGTTTCACGCGTAGTTAAGTGAGTGATATCGGGTGGCCCAAAAATAATGGATACATTTTTTGCTTCATCAAAAAATAAATTGAAATTTAGAAGCACCTTTTCTTCCTTCAGTTATCCTTTGATATACAAAATGAATTCTGAAAGTAAAAAGCATCTGAAGCATCGTATGCAAGTCAAACTTGGCAAGGAGTTACAAGTTTCGAATGACAATCTCTGCAAATTTTTTCTTGATGACAGAATTGAGTATGAGCTTCTCAAATAAATGTTGAGACTCCGCATGATTTCACTGACTTCAACATAAAGAAGTTTCTAAACACCGGGAATTTGAGTCGCAAGAGAGGCCCAGGAGGGAAGAACAAAATCTGAGGACCGACAACCAGAAGGATCAATAAACATTTATTGATGTTGAACAGGAAATGAAGAAGTGTCCGGAGAATCGAAGCCGGTGTTGGAGGTGGAAGGGAGACTGTCAGGAGTAATACATAAAACCGGGGCCGAAGGTCGCCATAAGAGGTAGATTTCTAGTCTAATTTAGATTATTTTTTGTATCTATGTAAATTTTGTATATAGTAAATCAGGACATATATCATCCTGGATTTTGCTCAGGCATCCTTTATGGTGTAAAATATTACATGCTCCATTTTCGTAAAATAAGTTCTAGTGAAAGGAATAAAAAGTAATGGTGTAAATAAATGGGTGACTTGAAGTACGAAAGGTATAGTCATTTTTTGAGAGACATTTTAGGGGGATACTTCGGAAGTCATTTATTAAAATTTATGCATCACTCCATACATCGTAACAGCATTTTGATATGTGCATCATACGAATATTATCGACATAGTTTGACCTAATCAAATAACGAACTCTAAGCCTGATTAGGTGTGCAAATTTTTACAATAGACGGTCATTTTGGATCAGCAAATAATCAAAATGGTTTATTTTTACGGTAGATCACAGTAAATCAAAAATTTCCTTTCCTCTAATGAATTTTGAAATATACTTTTAACATAACTAGCACGCTAAAGGTGTGAACTTCAATAACATTGCATTGTGAGGAAAAAATACCGTGGTAATAATTTTTTTTTCAGCAATGACTCTAAAACAAAAGAACACGAGGGACAAACTATCAGTTTCCAAATCTTAAATATGTTTTGATGTTATGGTAATCCTCCTACCAAATTAGAATAACCCCATTCTAAAATTATGATGAAAGACGTGCGCGTTAGTTTATGAACTATTCTAAAAAATATCAAAATTTTGCCGGAAGGCTACCAATCTTGCATATTATGTGCTGAGAGTTTCTTTGGGCACAAAACAAGTCTAGTGTTCCTTACCTGCAATGTTTTTGTTTGAAGAGCTCCTCTGACACTTTGCTTGTTTTTCTACAGTAACTTCAGAAGACGAGAGCATGAGTGGAAACAGGCAGCAGCTCTTTGAATATTTTACATTAATTTAGAAATCCTTCAGAAAGTTTGCCGTGCTCCTTGGTCCCTCTGGTCTTAGTCCTTGGTTTCCGTCGCATGAGTCTATGACCTTTATGATGAAACTAGTCATAGTCCTTAGTTTCTATGACAGGAGTCATTGCCCTCAGTGTCATTGGGTTGAGTATTTAGTGTCATTGACAGTGATGTTTGATATCTCGGGTGGAGTCTTTGGTCTTGTTGACTAGCGTCTTGCTTTCTTGTAGTGGTACTGAAGCTTTAGGCAAGCATTAAACGAACCTTTTGAATGTAAATAATCGAATTTCTACGTCTCATAAGTTCGTCATCTAATAAACATCTGGCTGATTTGCCAAGCTTTTCACTTTTTGGGGGTTTCAATGAAGTGTGTTATATATGGAGGCTATAAAAATTCACAAAAAAAATTCCCAACAGAAAATGATTTTTTATGAAATCCATTTTGAAATATCTGGTCTGTTTGTCTGAGTTATAAATCGCTAATTGCATGTGTTTGGCTAATTGACATATGCTGAGTTTGTTTTCAACATGGTGAAAATGTTACATTTTACAAATGTTGTGTCGTTTGATGCTCCATTAACCTCAACCTCCTCGTATCACTCTGGTATTCTTAACAACTAATTTCTTTCTGCCACCATTACTCGATGATTTATAATTGCACTATTTACCTATGTGATACAGCCCATTTATTCAGCAGTACTCTAATCCATCCTAAATCTCATATGTGATACTCTGAAGGTAGCTTTTTGCTATATTTAGAGTAACAGACGTGCCTAAATGTTCACTTAATTCAAAATTGAAGTGCCTTGTCTCCAGCAAAGATTTGAATTATTAAACAAAGTAGTGATTTGAATCAGTAGTGATCTCTAGTAATAATCACTTTTCAGTCTCAACCCTCAGACATCTCTTATCTCCGAGCAGACATTGAATATCTTTATCTTACTTGGAGTGAGCGCCTGAAGGAGTAAGGGATCGTCGAGGATTCTATTAGGAGAAAAGACAATTAAAGGCAGGATGAGTTTAACAGTTTGCATTTAAAAATTTGAATATGACATTAGTTCTAGGTTATTCGTTGCACACGTCTTGACATCGAATACTGGCGTACTGACATCTTGCCGCCAGGGCGCCGGAACGTATAGAGTTGGAGCACGTGGCAAGTTGGAGTACGTGCACTTCTTGCCAGTGCATATGTTGTTTGAGTCCATCCTGTCTGCAGACAGGATGGTTGGTTTCTGCTTCGTTCGGCTGTAAATTGAGTTGTTCAAGTGATAAGAGTTCTTGGTAGAGATGTTGATTTTCGAAATGCTTGGTAGAGAGTCCGTGACGCAGAGCGTTGCAGCTTCGTTATATAGGGTGGTTAGCTGGGCTCTGCTACCTGAGCGTGACCGCTCTATGGTTAATGTCGTGCTTTTGGTCGTAACGGGACCTAGCCTCGTCACTGGATTCACTTCTTCTGTCCTGTTTGCTCATTGGTCGATGAACCTAGCCTCGTCGCGGTACTCGTTGGTTGTGGAGCCATGCGATTCGCTACAAATCACTCGAATCTATACATGTATGTACAAGCAACTAATCTGCATACTGCTATATTAAAATGCACTAAATTGTGTTAAAAAGTGACTGGTTCTCTGTGTGTTAATTAGGAGCTTTTAGGCTTTTAAATGATTGAATGAGATTTCCCTGCATTCATATTCGAAAATCAGCATTAAATCTTGATCCATGCAATAACTTGTTCCAGATGTCTCAAAAAACATGCCCTGTTATTTGATTAATTTGCAACTCAGATTGAAATTGAAACAATAAGGTAATATTTTTTTTGTCTAATTTGCCCCCCATAAAAAAAATCATCATGAAGAAACATTAAATAACAAATAGCCAACAGCGTTTGGAAAAGATTGTTACAAAGGATTTGTGTAAAATGCACCCTCACATCAGTAGTAACTAAAAAAGTTAATATTATTCAACTTCTACAACAAAATTTAGTTTGAGATATCGAAAACAATGTCATGAAGAGTAAATCCTATTATCCTTTAACATAGTCACCGTTGTTTTGAATACATGAAGCTACATAATTTATCATTGCAGTACTGCTTTTCTAATTATCTTTGGAATTTTTACACAATAAAAACTTAATATTTGTAATGATTTAGGTGTCTTGAAACGCCAAATTCATCACATGGTTCCATTTTCAGGATTTTTTTTCGAAGTCTTTTTGAACTAGTTTACAGTTATGTGTTTTTATAAGTTATATATGATGAACATTTAGTGACATTGAACCCAAAATTTGGTTTAATTACGAACGTGATATATTATTGAGTGTATTCTATTCCAATAGTACCTATTGTCCTACTTTTTGATTTCCTTTGCACTGTATCTGAGGTGCATCTTGAGATACAATTATGATCATTGGCATACATTCTGGATTTCTTTAAACTACTGAATTCTTAAAACGAAGACTTGTTTATTTGTTTAAAATATGATATATTTTTCCACTGATATTCCAAATTGGTGTAGGTGCCTTTTCATTCAACCTTTATTCATGATCATTTTCTCCTTTGAGGAAAACAAAATCATGTCCACATAAAATAATTTTTTTTTGAGCTGAACCTAATGTGTGTGCTATAATATAATAGAGGACATTTGAGGGACAACCTGTCAATTCGTATTTTCTTCGGAAATATCCTGTATGTTTAACCACTTTGTACCATATCTTATGCTCTTATTTACATAATCTTGCCTGTTTGGTGCATAAAAAGTTGACCTATTGCACCAACAGAATAGTGAAATACTAGCGCAAGTGTGAGGATCAAGAAATGCTGTATGTGTCAGGTGAGGACGAGTAAATTAAATCTTAGTTTCAAATACCGTAGAGTTTTATTTCATACGTCACACCGTTGAGTTAGTTAAATAGAGGTTGTAATTTCCGTAGAGTTTATAACACTTGTTTCTTTTAAAGTAAGTTAAATATCACCTTTCAAGTTAAGTTCAATGCTTGTTGCAAATACAATAGACTTTTTAACGTTCGTCACATTGTGGAGCAAGTTAGTTGCAAATCCCTAGGAGTTCATATCATAAATTAATTATGTGGAGTGAGTTGAACACTAGCTGGAAACATTTTACAGTTTATAACAATATCATTTTGAAAAGTAGGTTAATACTAGTTAAAAGTCCTGTAGAATTTTCTAACTAATTATTTCCTATGACATAATTACTGCATTTCGTGTTGATAAATATATTTTCTATAACCGTATTATCTGTATTTAAATATTTTCTAATGTTTCGAAACGTTATTAGGTAAATACTTGAAGCTAAACTAACTAATATATACCGTACCAAATATCCAGTGTTCACGAGGGTTACAATTGTGGAGATCAATAACACATGCTTACGGAATGAGTGATTTAGATGTCTCTCACACCATGAGAAATATGGCTTATCAATATCATTTAGCGGGGCAAAATATAATAGATTCTATTTCCTAGCTTTGAACGACAAATTTTTCAGTAACCACGAGGACTGGAATTTTACTTTTTCGTCCTCAACTCAATGATTTCTCAAGGGATGTACTCCACCTTTTCTAACTGAAAGACTAGGAAAGACACTCCATGTTTTATGTAAATTATCTAACGTCTAATATGTACAGTGCAAAGATGCATTCATCATCAGTGATGCATTCACTGCTGTTGTAACAAAATATTAGGACAACATTAGCTAAAAAAATAGCATCATATAAACTACTCATCACGTTGCTCGAGTCAATGTTTTGCTGTTGGGTGCATTCCTCTCATAACTCTGATATCAATTGTGTGTCGGCGTTGTATTAGGTCAAATAGAACAAATTTTACGGCAATGAACCTTTTCAAATGAACATTAATGGACCCAACGGTACCCCAGAATAGCCATCGAAATTAAATAAATTGAAATGTTAGAGATGATATCGAAGTATTCTTTTGGGCAAATTTTCATTTTTTCGGAACACTTCTCACATTTGTGATATACTTTTATGTCTTTGTTTATAGTATACTCGTATATGCTTGGGTATGCCTTTGAAACAGAATCATTACTTGACTCTTATCCCATGACTTCAATAATAATTTTCTGGCAATGTGCTTACGTTTCTTTCAGTATTTGAAAAATAATTCAGATATTATTTTACATGTCTCAATACATAAAATATGCATGCCATGCAGTGTCATTCAGTTCCTTGCAACCATATAAAAATGTGAAATTCCCTGGTGTGAGATTGTATTGGTTGTAGTAAAGTATAGTAAAGCTAACTGAAAAACAAAAATATTCAGTATGCATGTCCCAATATTGATTTATCCCACATACACATTATTTAAGTCAATTCAGCGTTTTACAAAGTAGCTTAGGTAAAATGGATCAACAAAACTGTCTTATAAATTCTTCTTCAACGTGTTCATAGCACTTAAAAACATAAATTAGTGTGATTCCAGTAATCTAACAGTTACTTTTGATTCTGGCTTTTTTTGCTAAAATTGGAAACGATTATATAAGAAATATCATGGGCACAAAATTTTTCAGGAAATATAATATCAGTGTCATATTAACGTATGTGTATTTTCGAATATTTTGGTACAATTTCGTTGTTGCGTATTACATAGATTAGTATGTTGCTAGAAATTCATCTAATTGATTCATAGTCCCTTTTATTGCAATAAATTTTCATGTTCGATAATGTCCAATACCGAGGATTTTAGTGTTTCCAAATTTGAACCAAATTTTTTAGAATATTGCACAATTGGTGGAAATCCCTGTAACCACAACAATATTGACAACTATGTTGTACTTGCAATGCAATGCCAACTCAGAAATTTTACTCTGAAATGGTACATTCAAACAACATCTGCGTCTCTCAGGCTGGTTTTGGGAGCTGGTGCGCTTTGGTGTACGATTGGAAAGCTTTAATGAAAGTCCCTCTTCTAGGACTGGACATCAAAGCGAAATTTAGGATCCACCGGGGTGTAATGAGGTAATCCCTGTTAAGGTAGTAGCGAAATGAAGGGTAATAACTCTCTTGGACTACGTTCCTACGAATGATTAGCGACATTTTGGAAGTCGCATTGCAAAAGAAAAAATTATTCCAATGATAAAAATTTGCTACATTTACTAGTCGAGTCAGTTGATGATATGACTGCACTAATTTGGCTTTGATATCATAAATGTATCTTGTTCTACCAGTTGTGACGCAGTAATATATACTGCGTTTATACGCAGTCTCCAAATTTTCTTAGGGGTTTGAGACTGTAAAACTGCAAAGCTCCTCGAAAATTTTCTCAAATAGGTCAAGTAGTGAAATGAATTGAGGCCTAATGCTTGTGCTTTATCAACAGTTACATCACGAAAGCGAAAGAATTGAACAAACTCTCTATTTATAGATAATATAGCTACTTCAATATAATGTGAACCCTCTTAACCAAGGGAGTACATTTTCAATATCATTCATCATATTATTCATGCTTAATAGGTAATATGTATATGAAATATTTGTAAGAAATTTTCAAAGTTCTTGTAGGCAAAAAACAGTCTTGAGAATCTGTGATACAATTTAGCATAGACAATGAGAAAATGACATCTGTGCAGTTCATTCAAAAATATTTTCCCATTCCAGTCTTAAAATAATATAATTTTGACGGAAATTCTTCCCACCTGCTCTCATAGCTGTAATTGATGAGGGAACCTTTATTAGTGCAGAGGTGGCTTTGCATTTTTTCTTTTGTTTTCTTTGTGCCTTGAAGCGAGAGAGGTGTGATTGTTCGGGTGGAATTTCATGCTGCAGGGATCAGACATTACGGAGACTTGATAGAAGAAACCGCACCTTCAACGCTGCTTGATATTTGGTTGGCTGTCTTGTTAGATTTACTAGCAGCGTCAGTGGGTTGACGTGGACGCTATGCTGGATGCTGCATTAATATCTTAACTTCATGCTGCTTCCATACTTCCGACTGTTTTTTATTTTGTGTGCTTGAGTCTAATTTCATTATTTGATGTCGGGTTATCATTTTGAAACTCAAAGGTGTTCAGGCTTTAATATAAATTAAGTTTTATAACCTATTTTTTCTTATGCCTAATTAAAATGCTTAACAGTGCTTGACCCCAAGATTAAAAGTGCTTGGCACGTACATATCTGAAATACCTAAAATACTCTGAAACTACCAAATGCAAAGCAACTTAACAGAGCGGATGAGTCGCCTTTCATTCCTCGGTCTTTGCATCAGAAGCTAGAAATTTTATAAATTATTGTAAAAATTAGGTTTCTTATGGGCTTGTGACTTTATTAAGTTGTGAATCTCTAACTTTCCTAACTGTCTTTTGCCGGGACATTTTTTTCTAATATTTTTTTTCCTGATTTTAAGCACATTTTACAGTGGTTAATTGACTCACTTTGTGCGAATAAACTTGGTTAAGTGGTCATTTTCAAAGTTTGAATACATTTTTGGGCATATTTTTGGTGATTATATATTCTTAGTCGTGCTTGTGCGTTCATTGCTTCATTGCTTTCGTTCATTGGCTCCTATTCCCTGAGTATAAGTACTGCCGCTGCTGCTGCTTCTGTGGCAAGCGTGGTCCAAACTGCTCCAGTTCTGTTAGTCTCAACTTCGGTCTCGATTGTGCCGGCTCGACGAATTGGTGTGAACGGAGCTTCTTGCTGGGTGCATCTAGTAGCTGCATGATACAAATCAATGTGGCAACATACTTCATATCAAATTGTTGCTTAGTTTTTCATTTAATTAATTGAACTTTCTTTTCTAAATTCAGATTGGCAGTCGGCGTTGTATAAGCAATGTTGCAGGACGTCTAGCACTTTGTTCACTGAACTCAGGCAAACTATCTTACCTTATCTGCTTCATCATTTTCACCAACGTAAATGAAATTGAGAATTTTTTGAGCACGGGTTTAGCAGACTCCTTAAATAGCTTAGTTTCATGAGTAAAGTTGAAAGTAATTAGGATTAAAATCTCGAGAATTAAAATAGGATTTTAAGGTATTTAACCTTTGTCTCGCTGATTATATAGAGAACAGTTTCTGTGTTGAAATCCTTTAAAATAAGGATTGCATTGCTGGAGAACTCTCACAATTTCTCTGGCCATAGCAACCAATAATTAATCAAACACGAATTTCAATTTAAACAACATTGACATTAAAGAATGCCTAAACATTGCTGACATATTTTTAGAACCAGCAAAGTATTTTTTTTAACTGAATGCATGATGCTATCTACTAAAATAAATAGCGGTTTCACGACAATGACAAACATTGTACATGTAAAATGAGACACATTTTACCCAAAACCTATTTTCAGGAATGGAACACATACGTCGAGTTGTGTGTGGGTTTAAGAGACTTCACATTATTTTCTGTCGAGCTTCCTCAATTAAGTAAGCTCAAAGGATCACATGAAAGGAAGCCTTGTTAAGAAACCGTGAACAATAAATAACAAGCTTGGCTTGAACACAATGGCACTTCACATTGGAACAGAAGTTCATCCGAAAATGAAACTGAAGAGCAGGGTACCTTGATATCTGCTGTGTAGCGTCTCCTTGAATGGTTCCGAGTGAAGTAAGCAATAGTTTTGCATGCAATGAATCAAGATTGGAATTATTTCTTACGGTATGAACGTGAAAACAACTAAACATCTTGAGCACACGTGAGTTTTTAATCACATTCTTAGCAGAGCAATCTAGCCTCGTGAGTATTAAAAACAGTAAGAATACTCAAATGTGTAACTCATTTTCTATTGTAATACTATTTTTCATTTTCATATATATATATATATATATATATATATATATATAGTTCAAATCAATTTTGAGCACTCAAATCAATTCCAAGGCTTTCAAGCTCTCCGATATCGTTCGTTATATGGGAAATTTTGGAAATAAATTTTATCTTTAAAATAAATTCAACTGAAGATGCTACATAGGGAATTGAAAAACAGTTTCTGTAAGTTATTATACGCTGAAGATGCCTCAGTTTATTTAGAAAACCCTTTCTTATATCTAAATAGAGTTATTTAGTTGTAAGTTTGGTCGACCGGAGATCTTGCAACTGAAAGGACGAATAAATGTATTACTTCAATGCAAAAGTTGGCGCTAAAGTTACCGTATCAGTCTTTTACAATTATAGCAGTGATCTCAAACCTGTAGGTACCCTGCTGCAAGTTTGTGCTCGACTTGAGCCTGAGAGAGAAAAGGAACAACACGGAGGCAGCGAAGCAGAC
>VCRD01000603.1:180536-205964 GCA_006783055.1 Trinorchestia longiramus | reverse complement strand
TAATTAATCAAACAAGAATTTCAATTTAAACAACATTGACATTAAACAATGCCTAAACATTGCTGACATATTTTTAGAACCAGCAAAGTAATTTTTTTAACTGAATGCATGATGCTATCTACCAAAATAAATAGCGGTTTCACGACAATGACAAACATTGTACATGTAAAATGAGACACATTTTACCCAAAACCTATTTTCAGGAATGGAACACATACGTCGAGTTGTGTGTGGGTTTCAGAGACTTCACATTATTTTCTGTCGAGCTTCCTCAATTAAGTAAGCTCAAAGGATCACATGAAAGGAAGCCTTGTTAAGAAACCGTGAACAATAAATAACAAGCTTGGCTTGAACACAATAGCACTTCACATTGTAACAGAAGTTCATCCGAAAATAAATAACTGAAGAGCAGGGTACCTTGATATCTGCTGTGTAGCGTTTCCTTGAATGGTTCCGAGTGAAGTAAGCAATAGTTTTGCATGCAATGAATCAGGATTGGAATTATTTCTTTCGGTATGAACGTGAAAACAACTAAACATCTTGAGCATACGTGAGTTTTTAATCACATTCTTAGCAGAACAATCTAGCCTCGAGAGTATTAAAAACAGTAAGAATACTCAAATGTGTAACTCATTTTCTATTGTAATATTATTTTTCATTTTCCTATATATATATATATATATATATATATATATATATATATATATATATATATATATATATATATATATATATACATATATGTATAGTTCAAATCAATTTTGAGCACTCAAATCAATTCCAAGGCTTTCAAGCACGCCGATATCGTTCGTTATATGGAAAATTTTGGAAATAAATTTTATCTTTAAAATAAATTAAGTTATTATACGCTGAAAATGCCTCAGTTTATTTAGAAAACATTTCTTATATCTAATTAGAGTTATTTAGTTGTAAGTTTGGTCGACCGGAGATCTTGCAACTGAAAGGACGAATAAATGTATTACTTCAATGCAAAAGTTGGCGCTAAAATTACCGTATCAGTCTTTTACAATTATAGCAGTGATCTCAAACCTGAAGGTACCCTGCTGCAAGTTTGTGCTCGACTTGAGCCTAAGAGAGAAAAGGAACAACACGGAGGCAGCGAAGCAGACATAGTTGTAAGGAAAAACTCTTGAATTATACAGAAATATGTTCAGAGATTTAATAATGTGCATTTAAAATGGATTCGTATTATGTCAATTTTTTGCTTACTTCTATAACACTTCAGGCATTCGATTTAAAGAAGGTTATAATAAGTTATGTATAGTTCCACAAAACAGACTATGCAACAAGCACAACTATGATGACAATTGCTTCTTCGGCCGCATCTACGTCAATAACTTTTGCCCTCTTCACGCGACCGCTCGGCTACGAGAAGAACTATTTCATCCCCCTCGGAGTTGTAAAAAGTTTAGGAGTGTTTGTCTGGAGGTTTATTGAAGAGTTTTATATGGCTACCACGCGCCACCTTGCAGTGTTTCTCAGGTTCTTGGGAGATTTATTAAAATGTTTTCATCAGTATGGCCCAGTCACAGCAGATATTGTATTACTTGAATTCAAGAAGAATCACGATTTGGTCCGATTCCTTATTAGTAATTTGGAATAATATGAACTTGAGTTTCCTTATTTTGAAGCGTTTTCATTTCAAATAAATTGGTAAACCTGTTAAACAATTTCACAGTACGGGGAATCTATTTCAGCATAGAATTCGGGTACTAGATTTCCAGCTCCAATAGATTTTCAACTTACAGTTCTGTCAAAGGATGAGTACTTTGCTCTGCCCATTATTAGGCGTAAATACAATAATCGGGGTCAATACATGATGGTTCACAGATTATTTTCTCAAAATTACCTGACTTTTCATGTGCTAAATTTGGTGCTAAACACACCATCCTGACTACGAGAGAGAGAGTGCACTTATCTATTTCATGACTCAAAAACGTCTGAGTGAATCGAGTTTCTTCTTGTATTTAACAAAGTTCTTAGTTACAGCAGAGTTCAGTGGAGAGGAGATCAATTGCATTAATTGGCGAAATGTGCGGCAAAAATATAGAGAACTTGTGTGGGTAACATTTCCCAAATGAAAATATCTATTAACTGACTAAGGTCTGAGCTACTACATCATTTGAGAATGGTAGTGTGTAGTATGGATTAAAATTTATCAAAATACCAACAGCATCAACCTAAAGATTTTTTAACCATAACATAAAATTTGTAGCTTTCTTAATCGAACGAAAGTTAATTAAAATGACTAATAGTTTTTTTTGGTCATGAATACTTTATATTTCTGCGATTTTAAACATAAAATTTGTGTTCGTATGACGAAGATCATCTCTTGAGTTAATCTACCGGTGTATAATGACCGACAGAATCGTTTAAAATTTACGTACATATTAACAAGACAAATTTACTCAAAATCAAAAGGGGGATATGTAACAACCGGACAAAGATACTGATTTAAAAACACACACAGACAAGCACACTGACAAGAAAAATGAATTAAAAAGTGCCAAAATTAGTACTATGAGATTGGAAATAAACTAATAGTAATAATGCAGATGTTTTTTTCATTTTCTGCGATCCCTTTCTTCATAGAATGTACATTATAAATTGGAATATATGAGGTCGGGAGTCTATTCCGGAGCGGCTGTAGCTTTAAATAAAATTAATTTCTTGAGAGTGCGCTTCATGGAAAAGTTTGCCACCAAACACTGATGGCATCTTCATCAAGGTACGGCACCCATCTGTCTCTGTCAGATTCTCCTTAGAAGAACTCTTAGGTCGAACTTTCATCCAAGTGCATCGAACTTAAAACAAAGTTTCGACTTTTTAAAATCAAATAATTTTGCTTACGGCACTTTTTATATTCAAGTATTCTGCAAGACGGCTTCAATGGAGACAGGGCTTCCAACTAAGAGCCTGTAATAAGTCTGCTTTTTAGTTTAGTTTCCAAATAAGGGAAAATTTCTCTGTATTGTTCAATTACGTATGGTTTTGAAAGCCCACGAAACTAAAAAAGGACTTGATATTATCCGTTTTTAGAATAAACGTGTGCTTCAAACCCAAACGTTATCAATTCACTTTTTTGTACTGTAGATAAGTTTGATCAAGAATTTTCATCTCAATACTAGATTTAACAAAGCAGTGGAAGTTGACTTGCGACTGTCACTGACCATGTGGCAGCTATTGTTGCACCTAAGAGTTTGATGGCTTAATAATTTCCAGTTGAAGGGATTGAGTGTGAAATGAAATCTACATTAATTAACAATGGAAAGAAGATCGTATGCTGTTCAGGGATTCTAGAGACAAACAGGTTCTGAAAATTTTTAAGCGAAATAAGGCTTGCATAGATACACTAAGTTGACTGGTTGCTAATGGTTCAAACAACCAGAAAGAAGTAACCAATTCCATACTAATGTAACCGGTATTGAATAAAATTCAGTACTAGTTTTGACTAAATACGTACACTTTGTAGTTATTGTAATTATACTCAACACTTTTCTCATAAAACGTCACTTACAAACGTGGCTAATCTCATAAAAAATTAGTACCATTAAGCTCATGTAAGTCATACACCTCAAGTTAATAATACTTGCTACCAAATATGACTCCAGTTTAGAGTGGAATAATTTCTCTGTGCTGCATTAACTTTATACCAAAAGATCTGTTGGAAATTTCATCGGCTGCTGTTCCATTTTAGTCACACTGAAATTTTGTAAGCTACTTGCTATTAGAAAGATTTAGCCGATGCACGAACATGTACTGTACGCCATGTTTTATCTCATATCATGTACTTAGTTGTTTAATGTTTTAGGTACGTATTTCTTTTAGCTCTTTCCTGATAGATGGCGAAAACAATTTGTATGTAAAGAAATTGACTAATTCAATTTATTAATTGGATTTAAAATAATATCTGTTTATTACTGAAAAGTATGTGGCTGGATACCAGACTTGGGATCAAAATAAAGTTATATTACTATATATTATTATAACTTATGATTAAAATACATTATGAAAAATGAAGATAACTTGACAAGTAAATGGATGGAAGAAACATATATACTAAAATGGACATACAAAGAGAAATAACTTGACTATAACATTGATAAAGAAAGAAATCTGAAGAAATAAAAAATAATTAAAATAGAGATAAGACGGACAATAAATGAAAATAGACCTATCAAATGAGTAATTTCACGGAAGCTGAATATTGCGTTAACGTCCCTTGGGTGAATTCTGAAATCAAATTGAGTTACACAAATAAACAGACTGGAAAAATAAAACTCATGAACCAATATTTCATCACCTGGAAACAGTCTCAGCTAATAAGTTGGACTAGGACACTTGTGAGCGTCGAGAACGTCACAACACCCGACCACAGAGTAAACATAAATAATTCATTATGCAATCAATCAGTTATTTTACCTTGGTTTCAATCCAAGTGTTTCTTGACGCACACGACGTCACTCTAGCATCATAATATGGTGTGTGATTTTGAAATCGGGAAATCGGAGACGTAGTGCTGTTCAAGACTCTTCTTAAGCCGTTGGCGGATATCGCCAAATCTGGCTTAGCCTTGTTGGACGACCATTGGACATTGGATCATTGGACCATTGGACAATCATTTTTCACAGTTTGCTGCTGTTTAGACTGTAACGTAAGGTAAAGAACCTGAACCTTAACTTCGAAAATTTGCCAACTTTTTCAGTATGTTTGAAAATTTTTCACAGTTAATGAATAGAACCATCACCGCATTGAGGTGCTGTTTAGGTGGAACGTGGGTTTAATTATTTA
This sequence comes from Trinorchestia longiramus, assembly GCA_006783055.1. NCBI lineage: Eukaryota > Metazoa > Arthropoda > Malacostraca > Amphipoda > Talitridae > Trinorchestia > Trinorchestia longiramus. Next base: position 201,152 of record VCRD01000603.1, on the reverse strand, counting down.
TTTTTTGAACAAAAATTTTTGTTTGTTTAATTTTTTGACCCCACCTTGGATAATTTTTGCTGTTGCTTGGCACAGAATTCTTTGAATATGGTTTAGCCATACTATGACTTCATTTCAATAGTTTTACTTTTACTCTTACCTCCAAAAATGAATGGAATCAGTTTATACCAACTGTAACAGAATATGACTTCAAAAAATACGATAATTTAGTGGAAAGGGCGATAGTTCTTTCAAGCTCTCTGTGTTTGGTGAGTTGTAGAGAAAAGAGTGATGACTAACGTGATAATGTTGGGCGAACATAGTCGCTGCTAAGAATTCCATTTAAAAGTATTTGCTTTCTCACGCTGGTCAACATCGAGGACAAATAAGGATGTCGATTACTCATCATCTAGTCTGCAGTTTCAGAATCTTTTTTTGTTGTAACTTCCATTACTTCGTTGGCTACTAGATTGCCCTATACATGTACCGAAAACGACTAGTTTTGCATCCATCCAAATCATCACGCTTTCATTTAACAATCATTTTGGCAGCTTGATTATCCTTATTTGTACTTCTGATCATTCATTGTTGCTATCCAACGGTGATGATAAGTTTACAGTCAAACTCTTTTCTCGCTTATTTCATGCAGTTTGATTATTCTTTTCCAAAGAATGATGAAAGGCATCATTATAATTTTACGATATTCTCATACTTTCAAAATCTTTCCAGACCTATAACTCTTGAGCTTCAAACAATCAATAACTCTCGTTCATTTTGGCCATCTGGCTCAGCTTGAAACGTTTAACGGTGTCAGTAACGCCGAGAGTGGAAAATATGTTCCGGCTCACAATGGCTTTACGCGAACAGAACAACACTCACAAACCGTTTGGGATGAGCAGGAGAAATTCATGACGATGCTTCACTGAGTGGTGACAATGTCAGTGCTGAGGACAATAAGAATGGACAGGGATGTATGTTGTGAAGCAGATTAGCAAATATCAGGGAGGCACAAATTGCATATCAGTGACAACGACAACATTGAGAAAAACCACAAAACTTGCAGAGAATCCAGTGTTTGGTATCACCCGGTCACAGTGATGTAATTTTCAATTTCTAGGCAGACAAAGAAATTAAGTGTCATCTTAGTACACAAACTAAAGCTTTATACCAGTTTATTCTTATTTTTTAAATCTTAAATTCACCTCATGAGTTTCTGCATAAGTTTCAAATCGCTATTTGGTGTGCACGTTTTTTGAGCTAAAAATGCCCAACAAAGCACGCATAGAATAAATGAAATTTTTTTAGCTGTAAAAATGTCATTCAAGTGCTTCGTTTATTAACTCTACAATGGATGTCAACTTTGATATCAACTAGCCATGTTCAGCAGGACAGAGAGCCAGAGAGTTTGAAAGTTTCATGCCAGAGCCGGAGAGTTTGAATTTACTGCTACCATGGATAAATACTGAAAACTATTAAACGTGGTAGGCTATGCAATATTTACTGTTTCATTTAATCAGCTTTAGATAGAATTTCTAGGTTGGGGTTGTCTGATAGTATTTAGATAACAATTTTTAGCTCAACGGTTATATCATAACCAGTGAAGTTAGATTTTTTTGCATTTTAGCTTCATTCCTCCGTGATAGCTTATGAATCCCAAAATGATTCTATTGAAATGGATACGAATAAAACGATTTATTCCGACGAATTATTAGTGAATTGGGACACCTGACATCAATAACTTAGCATCCTTGAAATGATGAGGTATAGAACTTATGACCTTCGATATTATTTCACTTCCTTTAGTAAGGACTTAAGGAGCAGGTGAGTACAAGTGACCTGTAGCGTGGACTGCGTCAGTAACGCGGAGCATTCATTTGATGTGCTCTATCATCATCAAATTCGAGGTCAAATAGTTGAGAAGGTAATATTGCAAGTTTCTGAACTTTTATTGAAGTTCCGTAAAATTAGCGAACAGTTTAATGAGGCAGAGCGATAAACGTGATTTGAGAGTTTAAAATGCACTTTAGGGAGTACGCTTGTCGAAAATTCACAACTCTGTAAACGCATACACGGGTACTAGTTTTTCATTCCCCTTGGTTTTACTAGTATTATCGCCTGCAAATCTCTTAAAAAACTATCAGAAGTTTCTGAGGATCAAAGTATCACTTTTCAGGAGTAAACATCCATACATGCAAATAATATGCAGGTTAATGAAGCACCGAGTCAACTGTACGAAGCTCGTGTATTTAAAGAGTAGTATAAATATAGTAAGATCTTAAGAAAGGGTCCGCTGATTCTATACTGTGTAGCACTTTATTGGTTCGGGGCACTTGGCGTGAGAGAAATTTAACGGCTGCCATGATAAGTGGCACATTATACGTTAATTTTCATGAACATGGCAAGCAGTAACAATCGGTGTAGCACAAATCAATAAAATTTTCCTCCACTCGTACATATATGACCTTGAGAAGGTTCGGTGAGAGTCAAACTAAAAAGGAATTATTTTAACACATCAATAGGTACTATGTATTAGTCATTAGAAAAAGATGGTTTAGTTTTCCGTGAATTAAATAATCATACAGAAATTATTTTTTCTAAATGTTATAGAGATTTCAAAAATCTGTAGGCATTCATTACTGTACATAATCTTCAGGAAGAATTTTTTTTGATGAAATTTCAAGCATGAGCTTCTGGTGAATCAAAATATAAATTGTCATGGCTTCAGTACCTTACCTGTACGTGAATGAGAATGTGTTCCACCAATTTAATTACTAAAAATGAATTCAAATAATTTATTGCGTCAAGTATCCTTCCGATTTAAATACTGCTTTTTACTAGAACCCTCAGCTACTATAAAGGTTTTAAAAATATAAATTAAACTCGAACTCTTCATAGAGTAAAGAAATCCTAAGCATTGTTTCAAACAAGGTGAAAGTTCTCGTTAATATGAAGAGCAAGTACCACAGAAAAACTGACGACATTCATTATTGAGTTTAAAATCGATTTGTGTGCATGACCATCAATTTGATCTTGCAATGGAAATTTCTTATTGCCATCATGTTCCACGGGCCTTAGTTGTGGAGGTCAAATTTCAAAAAGAGACTTAATATGTTGCTCTTCATTCAACTCACATTGGTAGAAATTTTCCAAAAATATATAAATAGAATTTCGAACGACATTCACCTCAGGACTTATTTAGGAGCAAAACACAAATATTAGAAGCTCAGTGTGTACAGTATTTATTATGCTAGCTTATGAAAAGATCTAATGAAATTTGCTGGCATAAAAATAAGGTTCAAAGCCGTAAACTCTGCTGTTAAATCAAGTTAGAACAAGTCCTTTCTTCCGGTAACAATGTCACGGATATTTTTTTAACGAAGGTCATTTTTCACTCCACCAATATTTTTGCTCGTTTCTGTGCATTTATTGTATATATGTTGTAACACTTACTACTCGGTTATTACTACATTAATAACTTATATGCACGGTGTCAATGTTCACTACGCTATTGTTACAAATTCTCGGCAGACTTAAGCTAGCAATAAGTCTTCACAAGCAAATGTAAATCTACATAAATAGCTGAGAATAGGTAAAATCAAAAGGTTCATTTGAATACATCAAAACACTGTTCCTTAAAATTAAACGTATTTCACAGAAATAGTAAGCAAAAGATAACTCCGTAAAGCTAAAGTGAAAGGACCTCGGAAAAACTTAATTCGCAGTTTTTCTGTGCTAAAATATAATGGAGCGGCAGATTTAGAATCAAAATGATGAATTGTTCAAGGATCCCATTCAGCCAAGGGTGAATAAATATATATGTACTTAGTTATAACATTTATAGTGCTATATTGGAAAAAATTATCATTTTTTATTCAAAACCTAAAATTATGAGAACTTAGTGAGGTCATAGCACTACGGCAGAGATTTCAGAAGAAACTAAGCATAAAGTTTATGGTGTGGCAACCGCAAAGTAACGCATTTCATTTTTATAGTGCAAGAAATCAGATAGATGATGACAAAATGCCATCATGATTCATTTACTAAAACTAATTACCATAAATATTGTTATGGAAAGTTAAAACTGGTTATATTTAGGCTGGTCAGGGTTCAGGCTAACTATGCCTGGCTTGTGGAGTCTGCTAGAGTAACTATACGGTACCAAGTAGCTACGGGTTCACTAGATTTATTCTACCTCATCTACACGTATCGCGAGTTGCTCCTCATGTTTGGTCATCTAGAACAGTGGTCTTCAATTTTTATTTACCTCGACCCCCTTTATTAGATTTTATTTTCATATGACCCCTTTAACTTTAGCAAAATAAAGAATAAAATATAAATAAAGCAGAAAAATTCAATGCTTATAAGTAAATCAGGTTTACTGTTAATTATTTATCGTAGAAAATGATATCTTTTATTATAAAATAACATTATTACATGAATTAGAAAAGTATGATCCTACACTTCGCGACCCCCTTTGAATGGTGGCGCGACCAACCTGTGGGTTGCAACCCACACTTTGAAGAGTACTGATCTAGAAGTCAGCATTTGCTGAACTTGGTTTGACTTCATCCCCACACCTGCGATACATAAGATACAAGAAGATCGACTGAAAATTGTACTCCATTTTAAAAAATGAAATCAAATAAATTTGTTTACACTTTAAACTCATTTTGTGCTTATTACTCTATGGTAATTTGTGGAAAAATATTGTGTGCGCAGATGAACGCACACTGATTAGTTTTAAAGTATCGGATAAATTTAAATACGCCTTCATTATGATGGTAAGTAGAGCTCAGCGAGTGCAGTGTCTGATGACAGGGTGTAGCAACATAATTTCCTTTTGTCAAAGCAAATCTTTTCAAAAAAAGGAAGTTATGTTGCCGCACCCTGTACTGACGATAAAATCCTTGTTTGGAACTGGTCGCTAACTATAGACTAAGTTTAACTTGGGAAGTACAGTAAGGCCTTGCTACGTTAGATAGGGGCGCTAAAAAGCACCGTAGAATTACGGAAACTTTATATTTGTATAATTTCTTGGTAATTTTATTAAAGCGCGAAGACCAAGATGATTTTTTCATTTTGTCGTGTGTAAAAATGTGTTTTCTTTTTTCCTTTAAAGTTTAAAATCAGTTAGTATATCAATGTATATAGCACTACACAATCCTCATACGGAATGACGGATTTTATACATAATCCTCAAGCTTGAGGATTATTTATACATGCGGAATGACGGATTTTTATACATAATCCTCAAGCTCATTTCATTCCATGATTTGATGAGATAACTGCATCAAAAACCCTAGATTATATTTCATCTGCCTCAAGTTTTGTATGGATTTCAAGAATTAGTTTCGAAGCAAAACTTCAGTTTGATGAAAAATCACGCAAAAACTTCCTCCGATATGAGCTGTGATGTGTGCAGACTAAACAAAGAACTCTGCCTGCTCGTGTTATGATGTAAACGTCTGCTACTCAGCTAGCGATGGCTGATCTTGCAGCTAATGGCTAACGCTACAGACAACAGGAACCCGACGAACATACTGACGTCTCTTCAAAATCACTTCAAGTAATTTAGATCCATAAATTGCTCTCAATTATTATAAATCATTAGATGTCAATGGAGGTATACGATTGTATCCTTTGAATTATCGGCAATTGTAGAGAATATTGATCAAAAATGTCAGATGGAAAAATTCCTGACTGCTCATCTTCTAGGCAAGGAAAAAACAGACGTCAGATAAAAAGCGTCGTATTTCTGTTGAAAGAACTATTACAACAGTATACTTCTTCAGGCTGGTTTGACCTTTACCCTACATAGGTCGTTATGACGTTGGTATCACCTCAATTAAACGTGGAGATGGTGTTCATATTTCATGAAAAATATATCCACATGGTTGCCATAACAGATCATACATTCTTTTACAGTCCAAGTCTGGTATTCCAGAGTCAGTGTAAGTTTACCCGTATAGTTCTTGTCGGTTACATGTTCATACTCAAATATTCTCGTACTTAAAATATTTAAAACTTGATGACTTGATTTTTGTCACTATATCTTCAAACTCGAGTAGTCTCATAGTTTTCATGACCTCTTAGAGATATGATGGAATGTGCAAAATGTCCATCAACAAAATTATTGTAATCGTGACCTGAACTACATATGTTTAAATATCACTCATGGCTTGTCAACTCTGCAAGCCCATGGCAGCTCAGCCATATAAAGTCTACGTCTACTTGGCCCACATTTCCGAGGCTCTCTGGTCCGAGCGCTCTGCAGTTTCCTCAAGTTTGAAGCGTACTGAAAAGGCCATCGACATTGTAATTCTTCAAAACTTGCCACAGATAAACACTGCATGTTAATCTACCGCCTATCGAAAGACGTACACCATGTCAGAGTTGAGTTTTTGTTTATATATGCGAAAATAATTTTTCTGCAGACGTCAGACTCAAGTAGATTAGATAGACTTAGCTTGACATCTAATTTGACTAACTTTTGCTAACGAGCATTTCAAATGAAAATTTCAGAATAGAGCTATGCATAGTTTCGAGGGTTGCAGCCGTGTTCATTGCTCACTCTAGAGGACTCTCACTCTATATTCCAAGGCAATGCTTAAGTTGACGTCCTCTTAGAAATTGCTGGAAAATAAAAAAATGTAGAAGTGATAAAATTTGAACCTAGGCGGTGAAAAGTCTCTTTGGCATCTCATATTTAGTATTAAACTATGCTGTGCAGAACTATATAATCAATAACAATCATAGAGTTGTAATCAGACGCTTAAAATAGCGAGGCATTAGCTTTACATAATTAATATCCCATGCGCTGATTCCACGTAACATACTGCGGTTCAAACTTTAAATTTGATGCTTGTTATCAAAGTGTGCTGATCAAGCTTGGTTGCAGTCGGTTACGCTGATACCTAGGCACTAGTACAAGTTATCAGGAAGAAGGGAAGGAATGCCAGCAGTATCTACCAAACGTCACTTCCTTGTAGAGGGTGTGGCAACATAACTTCCTTTTTTTGAAAGGAACTTCCTTTGAAAAAAGGAAGCTATGTTGCCACACCCTGTATAATACTCTTAGTTGGGAGGCAGCTTGAAGAATGCCGAATTTATGGACAAATTTAATAATTTCACGTACGCTATGTATTTATGAGACAGACGAAGATTAAATCTTTTTATATCAACGAAGCAGTTGTGAATCAAAATCTGCATTATCTATTATTTTCCTCAGACTAAATATAAGCACAACCCACTGATAATTTTACTATTTTAGTGACTACAAATCTGAAAGCTTTGTGTTGAAACTGTTAACAGATTGATGGTGAAAAGAAAGTTTTTATCTGAGCATGTTTTGCGTTATGCTTTCAGATTAAGTAAGCACATGAGTCATTTGCAGCCGCCTGCACTGTCGTGAATCAACCCATGGGACATTACTGAAACAACAAAAACCCTCACCGTAAAGAAACTGTTCCAGTCCAACAGGATGCATCAAAAATATTATTCAATTAAATTTTAGCGCTCTTGAAATTAAGTCGGTGACCACTGATAGAACCGACTTAAAATCTTCAGCAATGGCGAAGTGCATGAAAAGCTGCAGTTGAAACTGCAGTTCAGGGTTGACAGCTGGACCATCGCAGGCGTAAGTGCAGCGCTGCAGCTGTAACCACCAGGAGCCCGGCGGTGTAGCTGAGCAGCTGCGCGGAGTTGCAACCGTCAGCATCATCGCAACTGCGTAGGCAGCCCCGCACGTATCTGCGAGATGAAGGCAGAAGCAAGGAAGTTCCTACTCTTATTCGTAAGAAGGTTAGTCAAAGTAACTATTTTTAACGAAATTAATGTCTTAATCGATAAGGTTTCTTACAATGTCAACATTAAAATTGATTGGTGTTGATATGTCCAAGTTTTCAGGTCAGTAATTGAAGAAAATAAATTTGTATTGTTTGTAGATCGGTGATTCAATTTACAAGAAATTTTCTTTCTTATGTTTGAAAAATAATAAATAGGTCTGCAAGTCAGTGATCGATGCTGCAGAAAGATCTACAGTATATGCGCAAATCAATGCTAAAGTTTACGAGCAAATAATCAAGTTTCGACGTCAAAAATTTAGCTTGTGAATAAGAAATAAGTCTACTAGCTAACCCAACATGCAATATACTATAAACACACAAATTTGAATGGACGTTAGTATTGAAATTTTTAGTAATGATAAACTGTACTTTTGTGTCGCGGAACACTACTTAACTAAACCAGTCAGACATAATAATGTATGTTTTACATAGATCATAAAAATTGCAATAAATTACCTGACAGTACATGCTAGTCTCCCGAAGAATACAAGCAAGCAGGAAACCTTTAATGAAATAACCCTATATGAATAACAAAAACATAACAACAATTGACAAAATACGTGCAAAATTGAATGACAAATACGAGGCTGTGTCAAAAATTATCAACATTTTCCCATAACATTGTCTAATTTTGGGGTTTCTCATACATATTATTCTACTCACGAATGTTTTTAGTATATAGTTTGAGATCATGTGATCGAAATTTGAGCTCAATCTCGCTAGATTTCTTGGTGCAGTTACAGAGTGCAGTAAATAGGAACGAAGAGTAGTGATCAAATCTCACTGATGAGAATATATGTCAGGGGCTAAAGCACAGTAAAGGTTTTTAACCCTTTCGGTCCCGAGGGCATCTCTGGTAGCCGCAGTCATTTTTCGCCTATTAAGATGCAGAGCAACACGTGTGTCTGTGCAAACGCTGGTAGGGCAGTGCAAGCTACAGTTTGATCAAGACAATGTAGTGACCGTAAAACATCACAAAGCATCTTTTTTTTAAATTTGATGTTAAATATATTGAAAAGGTTTTGATATTTGCATCATCGTACCGAAAGGGTTAAGCAATCGTCAACTGGCACTAAGGGCAGAAGCTTATTGCTGAAAAAAGTTGTTTCGCTGCATGTTAATGCGCGTTCTCGTACGGCCTGCCAAGCCCTTTAAATTATTAATCAATTGGTGTAGGATGAAAAGGGGCACCTGAATGACTAATCAATCTCGAACCTTTCGACTATTATATCTTTGGACAGCTCAAAATTAATTTATGAAATCATAGTCTCTCTAGAGAGAATAAGTGAATGACGACAGGCTTGAATTAGTAATGTCTCATCAACTGACATCCGTTTTTTCGGAGGGGTTGTTGAAATTATAACACCAATAAATTGAAAAAAGAGCGTTAGAGATATTTTTTAACTTGACCTCGTATTTTTTATAGGAGGGAGACATGTCACAGGCCACAAAGCTGAGGAAAAAATATGATTAGTTTGATGCACTAGATTGAGAAGACTCCTACAGACATAAATCATGCTCCACTACGTAAGAAACTACTTCACTCAGACCTACTGCAGGCACTGTCAAGCATGCTGTTAAATTTATTTAAGGTAATAAATTACTGCAACACATATTGATCGTTGTATCGACTCGGTGTCATATTGCAACGAACAGTTCCAGAAATAACACAAGTACTGGGTTCTCGGCAGACTGAGGTTCTGACTTAAGTCACGCATGGTTGATGCTCTTTATCACGGTTAATATCATTATAATATTGTTTCAACGTCTAGTTTCATTTTTATGCATAGGATTGCAATTGCATAATGCTTTTCACCATCATAAACTACCGGATAGCACGGTCATTCACTTTCAATTTGCAATGCTATGTTTTAGCTGTTTTGTAGTGTCGTATAAGTTACAATACAAGTATCCAAGGAAAGTCTCCATAATAAGTAATGAGATATTAATGAAGAAAAGACGCAAAAAATTGAGAAATCAAATTCCCTTGAGCATTCTTAAATGTCACTCTCAAGACCTTTATTGCACTATCATAAACAATTTCGTAAAGATCTTTTGTTTTGAGAATACTTCTAACCAGCTGTCAAATTTGTTCAGTGTGAATTTAATTTTGAAACACAAATATTTACTTGCGAATATATTGCACTGTCTTATGATCTTCAGTGTGTTTCGACTTGGACTAGGAAGCCTTGAAATTTATTTAAAACAAACATGTGCCTAAAAGGAGAACAAATCATCCTAAGGAGATGGCATCATAAATGAAGGATAAATGAACCATTTAACTAGTATGAGGATGAACTGGTAATTGGAGGGATTTTTGTAACTTATATCTTAGGTCATTTCTTTTCTTTCTTATTTTCATTTGAAATTTTTCACTGAAAAATATCCCTGTTTTCATTGTTCTGACAAGCAATAGAATAATTCAGTCATGACAATTCAGTAACCCAAACTTAGAACTATATGTAATGATACTTTACTACCCTCAGCTATTGTGTACAGTTCTTCTCTATCCGTTTATTTAGCTTCATATATAAATTCATTCTAAAGAATGAATTTATATCGACTATATTAAATGATTTATCAAATTATCTACTCATAGATAATTTAAAGGTAAAACCAACTCTACACCCCACAATTAATCTACTTATGAACTTAGCACAGCTCACACGCCGTCTATATGTATTCACTCATCATTTACGCCCGTGAATATTAACATACCCTGATAATTTTCCCATTTACGATAGAATAGAAAGGGGCCACAGGAACGAGCCGCTTGTTCTATCCATGGGTGGCTACCCAAGTTACATGCCGTCCAAAGTAAGCTAATCAATCACGCACAAACAGGAGATTTGATGTTTTAAGGGAGAAGTACATTGCTCACGAAAAAAAGACTTAGCAGTTTTTCTACTCCTTGATGTACTGTTGCTTTTAAGCAGGAACATAAGACTCCCTTGCACCTACTACTTTTACCGTCAGAGATAAATCGTTCAGCCGACACTGGACGGCATCCAATATTCCCACGAGACGGCCGTTCATTGTGTACTGTGCGTGTGTGTCTACTTAGGCAGGCAGTGAGCATTCAAATATCTGGTCATCTGGCTTGCAGGACCCATCACTGCATTACTGAACGGTTTGTTTTGCCTCCTTTTACTGGCATGCACCGCCCTACTCACATCACATGCAAGGTATTTGTAACACAAATGTATTATTGATAACAATCCAAACACCCTTTAGACCCTCTAAATAATAGATGAATTAGAGAATTTTAGTTTTGAGAATTGCTATCAGTGCTCATCTCTGTAGTTTACTGAGACGTATTTACTTTCTCTTGATTTATTGTTCAATTTGTAAGCATTTATTTTAAACTTATGCAAGCAGGATTCGTAGTAACAAGAACATTCACTTCGCTAAATAATTTACGCGTACCTTGTATCAAAAACTCAACACTTGCAGTCGTTCACTCAGAGACTTAATGACAGAACACGCGATGCCTGCCCAGTGCACGCAAGCCTCCCGCCATAAACCAGATCCCTGGCACTGCCTCAACAGCCTCGGCTCCATCTCTCGCACCTTCAAACTCCACATCACCTTCATCATCACAAATTTCATATTACTGATGACCCACGTGTGTCTCATTACCCTACAAGGTGTTGCCAACCGTCTGTACAAGCAGCACGAATTTAATAAAGCTCGACACCATGTAACGAACTGTACTGCGTCTTGACGGGACAAAGCGAACAAAAGCGCCAGCTTCAGGAACTCTTGAGAGCACAACAGAGCTGAGTTTCTTCAAATTAGAGCAAATTTTTTAATATGAAGAAAAGCATTTAACATTATTTAAATTTATCCATGTGGTGAATGTTTGATCTTATTCTCGTTATTATTTAACTTGAATGAACAAGTAGATTCATTTGAATCTTATGATGTTTTCAAGTATGCTTTAAATTATATTCTCATTATTATTTTATATTATTTTTGACAACACAAAGAATTAAATTGGTTCGTATTAAAAAAGTTTTCTGAATCTTAATATGCGAAGAAATGCCTTCGTTAATAATTTATTATCCGCTGATTTAGATAAAGCAACCAGGATAATTAATGATGCTACATGAAGCAATTATCAATGTTTACATAAAAAATTCAGCCTGTATTTATACACAACCATATGTTGTGCAACATTCTTCGTTCACTGCTTCCAACGTACAGATGAGATATTCCCATGCATCTCTAATTTCAACACATACACACAAATTATGATATTTTATTAGCAGTTTGAGGGAAGACTTCCAAAAATAAGATATCTCGTAAGGAATAATCTTTTTAAGAGATACGCTAAAACATGCATTATTTTTTGCTTCATGGCTTCTGTATCTGTTTCTTCGATTTCTTAAAAAATATTGAATGATCAAAGCTGAACATAGAGTCAAGTGTTATTTCATAAGATAATTTCAATTTCTTATGAAGAAATTATGGAGTACTTTCTGTGCAGGTCTTAATTTTATGCTGTGTATTTTTTGTTTTAAGGAGTTCCGTGAAGTAACATCATAATAGCATTCAGTAAAGACAAAAAATTTCAAGTAATATTTCTAGGTTCATCTTTGTAGATGATCACTGTGGCTGAACTCAGTGAATGGCAAGATTGTACATTGTCCCTGTTCCCAAAAGCTAAACCTCTCTCACCAGAAGTTAACTCACAATGAGTTTTAAAACAAGCGCAGTGTATCATTGCCATCAGGAAAAACTTCCCAATGCTAATAGGCTTGTTTTAGTGAGTCAAAAAGTACCATTGACTGACAAGACACCCGATCTATTCAAATCAATACTGGTCCACAATTCTGTGCTATACTTGTATTAGTGGGGAAAATGAGCTCTTGAATAGCTGAAGGACATAACGGGCTACTGGCTCAAACATATTAGAGCTTCTAAAAAGTCAGGGTATAATATGTCCAGATGCAGCTGAAATAAAGTCTACACTTCGTTTTTCATGATTCAATGGTTGTACACATTGGAATAAAGAATTATCCCCTTGAAATTACATTGTTCCCAATGGTGTATATTCTAAAATTTTAATGCAACGATACGTAGAATTCATGTATTCCATAATTTCTATGCGCATCACAAAATAACATTGAACACTTTGGCTTGCTTCCACAATTACCTGTGTTTAATATAATTAAACATTTATGGTAAATGAACTCAAGCAGACTTTATTCGAAAGATTATTGCCAATTGTTTTGCATGCAGTCTGTATGTTGTATGAGTTTATCAGAATCGGAAAGGGTCTGTTAGAAATCTGGTGCAACAAAACGTCCTCTATTAAACACATTTTGGGAATTTCACATCAGTTCCCATTCTTCTGTTGAAGCCTCTATGCATGTGTCCATCTGGCGTACTGGCAGCTCAATCGATTATCGTGAAATAAATCCAGCTCAGAATAAAGCCTTCAGCCGTGTCTGGGAGGATAAAGTTCCCATCCAGTAAAATGTAGTTTAACTTTGTTAACTCTTGGTAAGATCTTGTCTCACTTTGCAGGCTAGCGACTTTAACTTTGCGCATGCATAATTAGGATATTCCTCGAAGCTCCGTTTGATGAAACCTTGAGTGACACCAAATGCAATGGCGCAGAATCTTGCCCATAATGACACTTTTATTGCCACCTGTGCTTCAACTTGGACGGAAAAATCTCATAAATCGAGTTAATGAGAAAATGCGCGCGATTCACATGAAGCATGGATGGGAGCATAAAAGCTGTTTTGTGGGTATGATTATAATGTAATACAGGGTCTCTCAAAAAAACGTACTCACCCTTTAACCGTTGCTAACATGCTGTCTTCTTTGTGTTGCAGGTGTGAGGTTCGAACCTTTGCTAACATGATTAAATGTGATTAAAGAATCATGTTCACAAAGATTCGAACCTCACACCTGCAACACAAAGAAGACAGCATGTTAGCAACGGTTAAAGGGTGAGTACATTTTTTTGAGACACCCTGTATTGTTTAGAGCTTGCAATGATAACACTCGAAATGCACTTGCTCGTTCAGTAGTATAGGACTGTCTCTGTAAAAATTACGCAGATTTTTTTACAAGCAACACAAATCAGAAATTAACCATTTTTTTAAAAAGTATGAATGTATAAACTAACCCATGATTTAGATTAGGTACTTGGTTTTTCAATTTTCGTTCCGCACAAATGAAGTCTTAATCAAGTCCTGCATTCTGTTTTAGTCATGTGATATTACCTATTAAACAATCTTTTCAAGGGTTTTTGAAATATATAAAAAATTACCCGACGAATGAAAACACAGTAAACACATTGTTATTTATCTTATCTAGTTAATGGATCATACCACATTTGCAAATCTGTTTTCGTGATTAAAATTTATCATTTTAAAACTGAAATATTATATGCGCTTATACATCTATACTCGTTAACATTCAAGGCAATTTATTAAACTGAATTGTTTTCCACTGTGAGTAACATACATACATTGCTATGTCATAGTTTTCATTCGAAACTCAGGCTGTTTTAAGCTTTACGTACAGCTTCCTATATTTACAATACTAAATCTCACAACTCTTCCTGATTCTTATTTTATAGTCATCCAATTCCACAAAAGAAATCGAAATTTATCTCTTCTTTCAATTTTAATGCTAGTCCTGTTGCACAGTTGTTGAGCCTCTTATTCAAGCACATGGCATGTAATCTGACCTTGCTTATCTTCATCCAATACTTCAATTTATGTTCAACGAGATTCACGTTCGCTAACTCTTAGATTTCGTTTCTACGTTTATTCTATTCTTATTATTCCTATAATTTAATTTTTTTCTGCTCTACTATTTTGACGGGCTTCAGACTGCAGAGTACTCTAAATCTCTTCTCTCGTAAAATTATTAAGATCTAGAACAAACGATTATGAGATATAACTCCATCTGTGAGATAATCAAACACATTCTTGAACGTATCTTTTCCTGATTTTCACGTCCTACCTCCACCATTAGTTCTCTGCTCAATATTCCCTTACAACTTCTACTCTGCCCAAGTTGCAGTCATGTCAAACTTTGAAACCGTCCTATTGATGAGCAGTCAACTTCATTAGCTGCCACGTCTCCTGAGGCGAGATTGGTGTCTCAGCTGCGAAATTCATAAGTTTTTAGTGTTGCGAGTAAATTGAATGTTGCTTCGTAAACAAAAATTTAGCAAAGAACTGGACACACGACTAGTAGAAGACCGAGCTAAGGAGCTGGAGCCTCTCACAGACTCTACATCCTCTGGCCAAAGCAAATTCTCTCTGAGTTCCAGCTAATTGTCCTAATGATATTCACATACATTTTAATCGTTTCGATATTGCAAACCAATGCCTCATAAGTATTTCAACCTTCAGGTGGGCATGGGGTTGCCATTCTGTTAGGTTGAGGGGACAAAGATGAGCTACTATAATCACTTCTATACATAAATATGATCATTTCAATTTAAATTACTTGCATAAATGAGCCACTGTCATGACTAGTTGTTGATATCCTCAGGTTGTCTTAATTAGACATGGTGTTCCACGATGTCGCATTCAAAGCCCCTAAAATGTGTTTCTGGTGAAGGATATTGACTATTGTTTCACCATACTATATATCGCTAAAACTGTTAACGTAAAAGTTTGGAGTGTGATAAATAATTCATTTTTTACGCTATTATTAGAACCAGTATACATATGAATGTAAACCACATGATCGTGCTGTCAGGAAATTTTTCAAATACCTTCAAATCCAATAGGTATTCTTCTCCCTTGTTAGGCGACACTTCCCACTTGTTATTCAAAAAATGAATAGGCATTTCTTTCGTGCATTTGCAGCCTATAATTTACTCACACCATCAGTCTCCATTATAACTTTATAATTCTAAAAAAAATGTTTTCAAGCTGTTTTTTCTTCCTTTGAAATTAACTTTTTTACCCTACATTTTCATTTTAGTGACTTTTTCAAAACAAAATGTTACAGATTCGTCACTAATTCGGTTTCGGAAATTTCTGTATTCAATTTCTTATTCAACTTCTTCCATTTCATAACTCCTTATTTTATATCACTGGAAAGATTGTTCATTGATTTCTTATTTTGTAACTTACCTTTTTCTCTTAAATTTGTCATTTAGTCCTCAATTTCACATCACTCCTACTCTGAGCTGATTTCATGAAGTGTCTCCCACGCTTTTCAAAACCAAATTTATACGACATCTCTTAAGATTTTTTCTCACTTATTTTACCACTCTTATTATTTGACTCACCTTCGTAATACTTCCAACTGTCCACGCTAATAATTTCTTTTCTTTGTCTTGCCTCAGCTTATTCTTATTTCTACCACTTCTCTTGCTACCCTCTCGTCATCCGTCAACATTTTTCACACCAAATTTGCACTCACTTTCATTTCTTTCCATTCATCCTTTCCTCTCACATTTATCTTCCTCCGCTCTCGACCAGTGACGCTTTTATTCCAGTTGTAGTTACCCATATTTCCAGCTACCTTTGCGTGGAGCTTCCCTCACTGCCACCTGGCCTTACTTTCCGTCGAGCTTGAAGCTGCCACAGTGTGACATGCGGATGATCTCGGTGTCGGTGGTTAGAGTGCCGCTGTCCAGGGCGCAGTCTCGGATCACAACAGTCGGGCCGCTGTCTGTTGTCCGCATCAAATTCGCATCAAACATTCCGACATTTTTACAAAATGTAACATAATACAAAATATCGCTACTCCTACAGTACGATCTACAGATAGTGATACTAAAACAATTTATAGCAGATAGATTTTTGTATGTAAAGAATTAGGGTTTCTGCTTTCACAGAGGTAGAACATTTTTATAAAATGGCAAAAATTTTCCCATTTCATGTCACTTCATCCCAAAAGTGGCGTCCTCACAAAAGGTCCGTACGCTGCCTTAGTTGTCATTTAAAATAAAATATCCCACTCATTGAGCAACAGTCATCGTTTATCCTTTGCACTCAGATGTCTACCTGGACAAAGTCCTGAAGAATACAGTCTGACATGCAGTGGCCACCCGACATCAGTAGTGATTTAATTAAACATAGCGTCAGCTGCCGTGTGGCAGCCCTGTGTCTTCAGTTGCTGGAATCCAAGTTTGATGACAAATCTATTTCCCATCATACTGATCACCAGTGGCCCCGTACTCTCCCGATTTTTCCCCCCAAAATTTCTCTTTCTGGGCCCAGGCCATGGCATATATCGTGAGGCATCAAGTGTATTGTGGACGACTGCGTAGCCAACATGAGTAAGGAGGGTACCAGAAAGATGACAGAGCAACACCAAGAAAAAGCAGACCTATGGAGGGGTTATCTTGAAAAGTATTTCGCACATTTGAAATAATAAACACAAACCTATAACTTATGCTAAATCATTGCCATTTCGGTTTTGTTAAAATATAGCGATTGAATATATTGATGAATTCTTGTTTTAATATCACTATCTGTAGATCATACTGTAGTCTTCAGTCTCTAAACTACAGAAGATTATCAGTCTTATCATTCAATCCTCAGTCTGTAGAAGATTTTCCTTCATAGCATTCGATCTCCAGTCTGTGTAAAAGATTAACACTCCTAGCATTGAATATTCAGTCTGTCGAAAAT
Source organism: Trinorchestia longiramus (assembly GCA_006783055.1). Lineage (NCBI taxonomy): Eukaryota > Metazoa > Arthropoda > Malacostraca > Amphipoda > Talitridae > Trinorchestia > Trinorchestia longiramus. The sequence goes on along the minus strand of VCRD01000603.1, from coordinate 183,706 downwards.
TATTACTCCAGGCATTAAATCACCAAATTGTAGAGGATTATTTCTCCTGGCATTGAGTTTCTGGAATACAAAAAAAAGATTTTCTGGCATTCATATATCAGATTACAGAAAAACAGCCTTTCTAGTATTCAAACAAAGAAAAACAGGAAAGTGGCCTTTCTAGCATTCAAACATTAGAGCAAAAATAATATACTTTTTAGTATTCAGTCGTGATGGTAGATTCGACTTGTATTTCTGGTATTCAGTCTTCGGAGAACAGAAAATATCTTCGCCCGCTCTTCATCCTAGGAACTTGTGATTCAATTTGTTAACGTCAGCGTAAAGACTTCAGGGCGACTGTGATGTGGCTGGCGATTCACAGTCAATGGTCGCCATCTATAAATTAATTTTCCTCAAATGCTGTCACAAACGCCGGTTGGAACAATATTTTTGATTTGGATCGCTTGGCACCCCATTATTAATTTAATTTGAGGCAATAACTTTCAGAAATGTGAAGTACATCGTGCATGATTTATATTTACATTATGAAAATACGGTGGCATGCAACTAATTTTTTTTCCTGCTCGCTTGTACAATTTAATTGTGCTTTTAAGATGGAAATTTTTGTTCTGTAAGTTTCTTATAATCAAATCCTATGTAAAGTAAATTAAAAATTTACATTTGCGAAACTGATAATATCGACACCTCTTTCTTCTATACATGCTTAGTATTTGATATATTTTACTAAGTTATAATGATAATACATCTTTTTAACAGTTCTGTTCTGTGAAGTTGAAAATGAGGTATTAAATTTTCGAAGAATCTTTGGAATCAACGAAATTATTCACTAAACTTATCAAATAATTTGTATATGTTCGAATAGATCATATTTAGGTTGTGAAAGGTTCGTTGAAGAACGCTTGAGAGGGATAAAAAAAAACATACAACTAATATGATTTATCATATTTCCTAATGTAAGTGAATTGAGAACATACTTTTTTGTAAATGATGTTTTGTCATATTCGATTGGAATTTAGATGATTCAAGTCAGAATTATATCCGAGAAATTTTATGATCTAACATTAGAAAGAGATTTCATAGCAGATTGCAAACTAACCTGTTTACTCGCACGAGGACGTGTCAGCTAGCGGGCGCAGGAGGAAACCAGTTGAAAATATATTCATTTAAATGTAAATACTTCCAGAAAATTCCAGACGATTTTTCCAGACATGATTGAGAAAAGTTTTTCATACCGCAAACACATGTTTCATCGTTCATTTTTTGCACAGAACAGTCATTTTGACCTCTGACGCTCTACCTGCACCGACAATACAATGTTTTCTAGTAACTGCACTTCTTTTGAAAACGATTCTCAAAAATATTCATGACGTATCAGATAGAAATCTGAGCATTAGTTTTTTATTTATTCCTCACTAGTATACGGAAATCCTATTATAAAATGCTTAATGGAGTGTAATAAGAATCTGTTTGAAAACTTTTGAATTTTCATTATCTTTTCAATGAAGTTATAAGTAAACTTGCGATCTTATAAGTGATATGTTTTTTTAAAATGAATGCAATCCAAGTTAGACAAAAAGATAAAGTTAGATAAAAGCTTTTAAGTTGCTGATTATTTTTCAGAAGTAATAACAAATCTTGAAATTAAAAAACTGTGCAGAAGTGGAAATCAGAAAAAAGTTCCATCTGGCTAAAATTTATTAACGGAAACATTAGTTTGAGCTTCAGAGCGTCAGCAATTGTTACTTATTCAAGCCAGATGAAATATGAATCGTGTATTCGTAGACTGATGAAATATAAACAACGTTTAGGATAATGTAAAGAACTGAAAAGGGGAATTTGAGCACGATTTTGAATCATGGGTAGAAATAACAAGATAAACAACTTTCTCATAAAATTAGTCCCTCTGTACGTTGTTAACTTCCTACATTTGTTTCTAGAATAACTTCTGAGTGATCCAAGCAGTTGACATCATATTTTTCGATTTCCTATTTTGTTTTCAGAACAATTCATCAAAGGCGAGTATTAAACTACAAAAGTGAGTATTAACATACAAAAATTGCGCAAACGCTCACAGCCGAACCTTGTATCTTCCTCTTCCTAACCTCCTCGTCGTCTGCTAATAGCTCACCTCAAGAAATGTGTGGCCAAAAAGTATAACGCACTTTTAATTAGAGCACAGTTTTTAACGCATGCTTGTGCGAAGTCAAATGCAGAAATTGAACCGAACTACACACTCTCATCAATAAATCTAGCAGAAATTTCTCGAATGTGTTTTTTTCAGACAGAAATTCGAGCAAAACAATGTAAATTCATCAAATTCCTTTCTGAAATGACGAATAAGAAACCTTTTAGAAATAAATAATTCAAGTCTCGTTAAAATGTCTTTTGAGTAATATTCACTTTATTACATCTTGTATCTAAGATACATCCAATTCACGAAACTTGAACACAATTGTTAGCTACTGTAGTGTATTGGAAACTTTATTGTTGCAATCAAATTGAAGAATTTTGAACAGAATGGAACTTGGGTTCTTCAGATTTAGTGTGCCTGGTAGAAATATGAGGGAATAGAAGTTAATGAAATAAAATTGGTTTTAATGCACGTATAGGCATAAGTGACAGTTGGGAATGGGAGTAGATAGCCGTTTAATTATGAATAGAAAACGTCCGAGAGGAGGTATTAAGAAATCTGGAAGGCTTATAAACAAAAATAATGTGATGGAACTTCATGAGATTAGAATCAGCAACAACGAGTATTTGGATGGCTATATGATTATAACTTACTTCACAGGACGGAGAAAAAATCATTTGCACCAGCTGTCAGTAGCTAAAATGGAAAAATTTCGTCCTACCTTGCTGCTGTGGAAAAACTAATTTTTTCTAAACCAGTTCCCGTTATATTATCTTGGGCTTTATTTTTGCACGCCGTGTACAGTGGAAGATAACTTCTTTCCCTGGATGAGGTTGATAACCGCTTATTACTCATAAAATCGAGAAATTTTCAGTTATCTAGGTATTCAATACACGTTCTAAAACAATTGATGCAAACTGATTCGAATTACGCAAACCATTTGTCTCTAACACCCATCGTTCATGTGGTATCCTTCATGAATTATTTATACATGCCTAACATTTTATGAAGCAAACAACTAGCTGACAGAAGTTTTATC
>VCRD01000603.1:163070-178959 GCA_006783055.1 Trinorchestia longiramus | reverse complement strand
ATCAGATAGAAATCTGAGCATTAGTTTTTTATTTATTCCTCACTAGTATACGGAAATCTTATCATAAAATGCTTAATGGAGTGTAATAAGAATCTGTTTGAAAACTTTTGAATTTTCATTATCTTTTCAATGAAGTTATAAGTAAACTTGTGATCTTATAAGTGATATGTTATTTTAAAATGAATGGAATCCAAGTTAGACAAAAAGATAAAGTAAGATAAAAGCTCTTAAGTTGCTGATTATTTTTCAGAAGTAATAACAAATCTTGAAATAAAAAACTGTGCAGAAGTGGAAATCAGAAAAAAGTTCCATCTGGCTAAAATTTATTAACGGAAACATTAGTTTGAGCTTCAGAGCGTCAGCAATTGTTACTTATTCAAGCCAGATGAAATATGAATCGTGTATTCGTAGACTGATGAAATATAAACAACGTTTAGGGTAATGTAAATAACTGAAAATGGGAATTTGAACACGATTTTGAATCATAGGTAGAAATAACAAGATAAACAACTTTCTCATAAAATTGGCACCTCTGTACGTTGTTAACTTCCTACATTTGTTTCGAGAATAACTTCTGAGTGATCCAAGCAGTTGACATCATATTTTTCGATTTCCTATTTTGTTTTCAGAACAATTCATCAAAGGTGAGTATTAAACTACAAAAGTCAGTATTGACATACAAAAAATTGCGCAAACGCTCACAGCCGAACCTTGTATCTTCCTCTTCCTAACCTCCTCATCGTCTGCTAATAGCTCCCCTCAAGAAATGTGTGGCCAAAAAGTATAACGCACTTTTAATTAGAGCACAGTTTTTAACGCATGCTTGTGCGAAGTCAAATGCAGAAATTGAACCGAACTACACACTCTCATCAATAAATCTAGCAGAAATTTCTCGAATGTGTTTTTTTTTTTCAGACAGAAATTCGAGCGAAACAATGTAAATTCATCAAATTCCTTTCTGAAATGAGGAATAAAAACCTTTTAGAAATAAATAATTCAAGTGTCGTTAAAATGTCTTTTGAGTAATATTCACTTTATTACATCTTGTATCTAAGACACATCCAATTCACGAAACTTGAACACAATTGTTAGCTACTGTAGTGTTTTGGAAACTTTATGGTTGCAATCAAATTGAAGAATTTTGAACAGAATGGAACTTGGGTTCTTCAGATTTAGTGTGCCTGGTAGAAATATGAGGGAATAGGAGTTAATTAAAATAAAATTGGTTTTAATGCACGTATAGGCATAAGTGACAGTTGGGAATGAGAGTAGATAGCCGTTTAATTATGAATAGAAAACGTCCGAGAGGAGGTATTAAGAAATCTGGAAGGCTTATAAACAAAAATAATGTGATGGAACTTCACGAGATTAGAATCAGCAACAACGAGTATTTGGATGGCTATATGAATATAACTTACTTCACAGGATGGAGAAAAAATCATTTGCACCAGCTGTCAGTAGCTAAAAAGGAAAAATTTTATCCTACCTTGCTGCTATGGAAAAACTAATTTTTTCTAACCCAGTTCCCGTTATATTATCTTGGGCTTTATTTTTACACTCCGTGTACAGTGGAAGATAACTTCTTTTCCCTGGATGAGGTAGATAACCGCTCATTACTCATAAAATAGAGAAATTTTCAGTCATCTAGGTATCCAATACACGTTCTAAAACAATTGATGCAAACTGATTCGAATTACGCAAACCATTTGTCTCTAACACCCATCGTTCATGTGGTATCCTTCATGAATTATTTATATATGCCTAACATTTTATGAAGCAAACAACTAGCTGACAGAAGTTTTATCTAGACGCTTATTGCTTTATTGATTCCTTATGAACAAGGTGGTTTTAGCTAAGAAAATATTGCGAATGTGTCCCACAACATGTGTACCATATAGCATCATCTATTTGAAGGTGTAATGCAGATATCAAATATCTCCATGTAGAATATAAGTTTTAGTTTATATCATCGAAACCGATGTTATAAAACAAAATGGTGTTCATATTTGAGGATCGTTTTGCATTGTAGTGGAAAAGCAAACACCAAACGTGCTCCTACCGATTTTCCTTTCAGTACAACATAATACCAGAATAAACGTACTAACATCGTGTGATGCCTTGTAAAAACTGACCAGTTTGTGTTCTAGACATTTTTCTTTCGAAAAACAATTTCATTTCTTCACTCTGCTGAAAAACTTCATGATAGAAAACAATGGTCCTTTTCTCATTTCATGTCAGTTTGCAGCATTTAACAACCATAGTAATTTTAGCGTCAAGTCAGTTTATAGGTTGCGAAATGAAGTTTTTATGCCATCAATAAACAGTTTTGGTACCGATTTCCGACACATTGTGATGCCTGAACTACTAACTAAAAATTTCTTTTTATTCTGTCAAGGATTTTTTCTTAACAGCATGCAAAATCTCCAAATCCACAGTCCTTTATAGCACAAATATTCTTAGGAAGACACTGCCAGACAGTCAGGAGCGAGCAGCGGGAGCTATAACCTCGCATTCTTTCATAAAACGCAGCCTGGTCATCCGTCAAGCACTCTTTTGCCTCCCTGAACGGCCGTCCCTGCTGCTGTTTCTCACAACGGAATTCCAATCCTGGAATGTACTCGGACCACCTGAACTTGGGATTGCATTTATTCTTCATTTTACACTTTCGTTGTGTCATACAAATGGGAGTTAAAAATGTAGCAATTTTGATAGCATTTGCCTACAAAATGTTAATTATATAACTAGTGTGTATGCCCGTTAAAAATAACGTGTTTTAATATCATGCATATGACGGAAGAACTTAAAGTAACAGATTCTCAAACCGAATCAGAAAGTCTACGGATTTAACAACCAGTATTTAAGGGAGTCTCTCATTGTATTAACATAGGAGAAATTACCCACAAAAAATATATAATTTTGTTCATTTAAAGTGACAACTGGTATTTTATTATATAGTGTTGATTTTTCTTTATGTGTATCTAGGTAAATGAACTAGCTGTATGCATAGCTGAAACGACAGGAAGGACGGCTTAGTTGAGCATAACTTGGTCCCTTGTATCTTCATAAATTTCATAAGACAGTTTAAGTTAAAGAGCAGAGATTAATGCTGGAAAAGCAGAAGTGTAAGGTTTCTAATCTTAGATTCTTTGAATTAAAAGTGCTCATCTGAAATTATTATTATCATTATTATATTAGTTAGTTGACCCAACTGCAATACTTCAAGATTATCGTTGGGAGTAACTCAAATTTCAGATTGTGCAAACGTTCTAAAATATTAAACACTTTGCCGTTCTAAATTTCTATAAAAACATTTCTATTGACACGATAGTTAATCAAAATGCATCATGCAGAGTTCATTCGTTCAAAGGAAACGATAGTCTGCTCCAGTGTTTGCAATCTCTTTGAACTACAGAGGCGGTTAGGTTGTGCATACACGTTATGTGTTTCTTATGCCTGCTAACTAAACATCTGGGGCTTATAGAACAGTTCTGAAAGCATTACTCCGGCTCTCTTCGCTCATACAGGCATCAAGTTGAGTATCAGAACTGGAATGTTGCATCAGGAGTCCTGTGCCGGGAAACATTTACTCTTTGTTGCTGTGCCATACTAATTCGTCGGCAGTTACAAAACTACTTATATATAAGAAAATTAGCTAATTCGTCATCGTATTCTGATACATTTTTAAGCTGACTTTTACAAATTTCATAAGAAAGGGCTAAATGAATTAGGACAATAACCAATACAACTCCAAAGGCTATTGTAGAAGTAGATATTCAATATATATTTAAATAATATATCCATGTCTTAGGAATGTACTAAGGCTAGGGAACATGTCATAAAAAAGAGATGACCAAGATGTACATGAAAACAAATATTTAGGAAGATCACTACATGCTTAATCTAATTTTGTGTTGAATAATTTTGATAAGGGTTTCCTGTGGATTGTGGTGTTGCCTTCAAAATGTAATTTTCTGAGTCATGTGTCTAACCCGTTTTCCCTGTACCTATATTTATGACGTCTGAGTTTTTCTATATTTTAAAAATAATGCATTCCATACTGGGTATGCGTAAAAAACTATCCCTCCATCACTAGAAGGGCAATCGAAAAGAGCTTTCATTCAACGGGGATGTTCCAGGTTACCCATTTTATATCATCTATATGCAACATAGTGCAATGCATGAAAGAGCAATGCAGGGTGTCAGCAGAAAACCTGCATCCAACAATGTGACCTTCAACCCTAGCACCACTACACAGAATCCTAACATTCACATGGTGAGATTAAGTGTGTGATTACCATAACATTTATGATATTTTATGAAAGACACATATTTAAAATTAAATTATTTGAATGGATTCACTGTATATTATACAATACGTTGAATTGATTTGTAATAAATGTATATTTTAATTAAAATTGATATTTCTTCTTCCATACAAGGGTGTAGCACAATTTTGTTTTCTCAATTAGAGAAAAAATTCTTCTTACGATGCGAAGAAATGCTACGTGATTAATTTCATGAGATTAGTATTTCACGGTTGTAATCGCTGCTCCTCTTTTGTAATGTGCTACATGCATTTACTTCTTATGAAGAAGTACAAAAATTTCATTTTTGAACTTAGGCTCATGTATTCAAGACCGTGATAAGGTCGTGGTCAAAGCATTGTGCTCTATACTATGAAAGGAGGCAAAGTTCTATGCATAATCGCTTGTGTTTTCACATGATACTTACAATGATTTTCCAGCAAAATAACGTTACTCAAACCGATTGTATTTTCTCATGCAAAACTTTGTACTCGCCTTCGACCGACGTTTATACTACGAATTAGTTCACCTGGGAATATAGTCGAAAGAATGCATGCAGCATTACGTAATTTAAACTCGTAGACATTCTAGAGCATCCTAGCAAAAAAGCTTCCACCGAGCTGTGTGATGAGCGGTCTTACTCGTCTGTGTATCTACCCTGGTCATCCATAGTCTTTGCGTAGAAGCTCACCGTCGTCTTTGTGGGCATTTGACAATGCTTGCTGACTCTAAATCAAAGTTAGGAGCATGGTCGAGGGATCAGGTAAAAGTTGCTGATAGATATGCCACAATGACGGCTTCTTCTGTCGTTCGTGCCTCGAATTAGATTGCAATACACCTATGTGCAGTACGTGCTCATAGTCTGTAGTGTTATGTGAGCAGGGATCAGATGAAAAATAAATCCGGCCACATATTCGGGGGAGTAAACAGAAATCAAGACGGGAAAATTAATTGAATATATAAACGATTTTTCTAAAACTAACTATACGAGAAGATATTCAAATTAAAGAATCAGTAGTGTCTCTAATTTGTGGTAGAAGATGAAGCATGAACTAATGCAATTCTTGAAAAATAACCTCTTTTCTCGAAATTCATTTCTTTGCTGAGGGAAAGAGAAATAACTCACCAGGGTGCGGTTACGTAATAATATGAATGCAAATTGCCTTACAGCTTTTAAACACTTCAGTTCTCGTGAGTATATTAAGGCATTTGTCGCCCCTCCATCCTTTTTCTGGTTAGCGTGTGTTCTTTTGTACAATATTTTCCAAGTTCGTTTGTTTGAAATTATAACATAAGATTATTTAGCTATTTCAATTAACGTATTTACTAGCCATTTTGGTTATTTAATCCATTTTAAAGTTCTAGAAATTTAGCTCATATGTCTAAATTTGAAAGCTCTTATAAATTTGATAGCAATCAGTTTTCAAATTGTGCGGCTTGTGATTGTTTATGCTCGGTTATCAAATTTTTAAAGAAATGAACGTATTTCTGTTTTAATTCATTTTCCCTATCGTTTTCAAGTTTAGTGGGGTGAACTTCGAACATGATATATATAGCTGTAGTGTAGGTAATATTTTTAGTACAGGTGAGAAAGAGCTCAGAAAGGTATAAAATGAAATCATTTTGCTAATTTTCAAGTATTAATGCCACTTAAATTTTTACCAATGATAAAGTCAGTTTCTCCTTCAAGTTTACTTCATACGAGGGAATTTTTCTTGCTTCACACTTCACAGCCTCACTAATAGACAGTTTCCCACGTTGAAAACTGCAGCCGTTGCATAGAATAAAACAATTTCTCTGGTTCAATGCTCATCATTTAGTGAGGCATTGAAGTGCATTTTCCATCGCTAAATGATGAAAAAGTAGGCACTGAAGGGGCAGTTTGGACGAGATAATTTGAAAGAGTTAGACGCACTCGTAAATTTAGAGCAAGAACAACAAAACTCAAACTTCGGTCTGACATCAAACGAGCGGGCTCCCAAGAAACCTGGAAACTGGCTGTGTTTCATCATTAGAACTTGCTGTAACACGTAACCGAAAACTCTACTGAGCAACACAATTTTATTCTTAGAACGCTCTTTACTCTGAACCACGTTGGTTATTTGTGTATACTGCCGGTTATTTAACAACTATGTCCCACGAGTCATGTGACAGTTGTTTACTAAGAGCCATATAATTACTATTTAATGTGGGTCAGGTAATTATTGCGGAAAATTGATGAAAGAAAGTATGGCTGCTAGACATTTTCTTCCTCCTTCTACCCTTCTTTACATCTGGTGCCAGCATGTGATAGCAGTATATGTTCAGGACTGAAATGCCTGGGAGTGATTAAGGGGTTTGTGTGATTGAAACCTTGTCTCTAGACGGCGTGGGACTTGGGCAGTAGCACAAGAATAGGCCAATCGGCTTGTTCTTGTTGCCATATTCTATCTTACATTCTACTCCAACGATAGCCAACCAATGCACTGCAGGAAATACTCATATGCTGTTTGTCAATAAGATACGATATGGCAAATCGATGTCAATGTACGACAGTGTACTGCCATGAGCGCAGATCGACACTACACAATTGTTCTAACAGAATCATTGTAAATGCTTGGGAGCAAAATTGTTCTCAGATACCGAACTCTTATATACTGTAATCGGGCGCCGCCACATATAGAGGACAGAAAGGTCATTCCTCTGAAATACTGGACAGTGACCCGACTCAAAGTTTTGGGGCAATTGGTTCAGTCCAGTTCCCCCCTACAGATTTTGAAAATTATCATAACTGGTGCATCTACCGGACCTTAATAACTATTTGTACAAACAAGACTTGTTAAAATTAGGACACTTTCAGTGTGACACTCACCCTGAAAATACAAACACTCACAATGCTTATAAAACTTAATCTTTCATCCTGACAGTTAATGTCTGGATAAATATTTGCAACTTCCACCGATGTAAATAATATTATGAGAGCTTATATTAATTTCTCAGAGCCAAACACGTTAAGGTAGCTCACATATCATTACGAATTCATATCCATATTTATTTGTTCACGTAAAGTTTCAATGAGCTGGACATCGCCGAGGCCAAAGATGCAGAGTATCCGCACGTTATTATTTCGAGACTCATGGTGCCAATTTTTAGCACTGAAGATTTATTTTTGAACACCATTGCCTATAAAGACTTAAGTTACTCTCACTGGTCAAGAGAAAAAGTGGTTGAATGTCTTTTCCTAATAATGGTGTACTAGTACAACGGGCAAAATTTGTTAGGAAAAAAGAGGACTTGCTGTTTCTTAAAAGTTAGAATTGCATTATGTGGCCCTGATTGTGTGATTGCAGTTTGGAAAATGTAATTTTGGTAAACATCGCACAAGAGTTGTAAATACGATTTCAATTACTATTAATCCTGTGCAGTCCATTCTTACTTTGTGAAGTATTCCTTCCATATACGACAGATCTGAAATAAGAACCATATACAGCTACATGCAGCGTGACTTTCTCCGTCAGATTAATGCGATACATGCAAGGAATATTGAATTATTTATGTTGTGCAGACTATAAATTATGAAACGAAAACAAAATATTGAAAAAGAACTATATTTTTTCTGAGAAAAGAACCAGTAGAAGAGATAATTTAGACGAAGGAATTTTTATATTTGAGAGTAACTTTAGCTCCACATTTCTGAGAATTTCTGTGCAAAGAAAATGCTTCTAAAGAAAATGTACTGGACATATGAATAATGATAGAAAAGGTTTGCCAGTCGACTGAGGTAGAAATTTATTTAAGAATAAGAAAATCAGGCTAAACATTGATGATAACCTGAAGAGTAATGAAAAGAACAAGAAAAAAGTGAAATAATAAACTTGGATGATACTTTTGAGCCTGCATTAGCCACTATTTTTATTTAACGTGAGTATTAAAGGACCTAATTAAAACATTTTAATTTTATTGAAATCGAGAGTGATTTAAAGAAATAAATTTTAAAAATAACATCATCAAATCAAAGTTCCTTTAACACGTCAAAAATCTGCATTAAAACACCCTCAGCTTACTTTTTTCATGACCTGTGGTTTTACGATTCAAAATTATAGATGAAATATTTGACCAGAATCAACAGCATACCTTTACTCCGAGGACAATTAGGACGTTCCAGTTTATGTTGATCGGAGCTTGTAGTTTGTTGAATAAGGCATTTTCTGATGATTGGAAAGCGCGCAGCGGATTAAGAAGAGAAGCTGCGTGGTTTATTAAACGTTTTTAATTGTGTGTGTTATAGGAGCAGAATGACAGTGAAAGTAATCACGAGTAAAGTTATGACGTGATTCATAGAAGTAAATAAAGTGGATAAATATGAGACTTTTTGAAAGAAGGAACAATACACAAAAACATGGTAGCATACTTTGTAGTGATTTGAGAAACAAATACTCAGATGAAAATATTAAAATGCTGCAGAACTATGAAGGTATAGGCAGATCAAAAGAATTTGGAGGAGTCCATGAGCGTAGAAAAAACTGTATGAGACTGTGATAGTGCTTCTGTTTTGTGTGATGGATATTTTGTAGGTAATATTAAAATATAATATACTGGATTAGATTAATTCGGTTTCAGAAGAAAAAAGAAGAAAAAATAAACAATATTTGTTGAAATGGTCATTGAAACCTGAAGGAAATCAAGAGCGTGTGAGAAATAAACCCTGATTATTTTTATTAGTTTGTAGATGAAGTGAAACATTTGCAACAGATCACAAGAATGTCAAAAGAATGCAATGGTAATAACACTGTATATGACTATAGATTAAGCTAATAAGTTTTTGCTCAACCATTTACCTGCAAGGTTTAACAGTCCTTTGAGGGTGTTTCAAATAGCGCTATGCGGCAGGCATGAATCAGGAAGAAATGTGGATACGCTATTCAATTCTTCAGTCATATTTCTTACTAGTTGACCAGTTAGTATGACTGGGGATTATAGATGATAGCGTGAACGGATCATTCATGTTATCTGCTCCTCTATCAGAATAAAGGTCTGAAGGTCAATAAATAATATGTCTGTGTAGCGTACCGGTCACAAAGACAGAAAATGCTGAACTGAAAGAGGATAAATATTTCTAAAGTGTACAATTTGTCGATAATAGGACTATTCTGAAGAGAAAAGATAGTCATGCAGAAGAAAATACATAGCATGCAAACACATAAATATGTGTTCTACTGAATACATTATCATGCGAGATTCCAACATGAAACATCACTTCACATAGCAAAAGTACGTTGTTACTTCCATTTAAAAATGGGATGCTGATCTTACGTGCACAGTTGCATGGCTTGTATGTCCTGAAATGTAGTCTCATTTTCTAGACATATTGAGATAGCGCAATTTAGCATTAAAATAGCTTCCCATGACAAGTTTAAATTCAGATTTAATTCTACTCAAGACCGGCATTAATATTGCCTATCTCATGGGAAGAAATTGGCGCATGGGAAGCAATTTAATTTATGAGAAAAATTGGAGCGAGCAAAGCAAAAACCAAATTATTAACTGTTGAGAGAAAACTCCGCATACATGAAAAGTAGTCTGTTTGATGAACAGTTGTGCTAAATTGTATATTAGATAAAATCAATTCTGGTTCACATTTTGAGCCACTGCTCTGGTTAAGGGGTACAAGAAAACCCGTAAGTTGAATTCTGATGCAGTACAGAGGACCACCAGCTAACGGGTATTTGTGACAAGTACTTTTCCTGTAAAAAACTTCCTTCAACAACCATTAGGAGGAAAGAGATTTCAGTAATATGAACTTTGTTCTGATAAGAAATTTTGTTTGAGCGATCTGCGTAAACGATCGTTGTTTGTGAAACATCAATTTACTAACATTTGTTCTTTAAATGACCATGATGAGGAAATGATCACGTTAAAAAATCCGAAAAACTGCTGTAATTTGATAGATTATCAGCATGTGAATAATGCTTACAGAATAAGTAATGCTATGAACTATTGATACTAAATGGATTCTGATTAAATAATCGGTACTTGTAGACTACTCAATGTCACAAACAATCGATGCTAAACGGATTTTGAGCAAGTAAGTGATGTTTGTATACTACTCGATGTCACCAACTAGCGATGCTATACGGATCATGAGCAAATAAGTGATGTTTATATACTACTCGATGTCACCAACTAGCGATGCTATACGGATCATGAGCAAATAAGTGATGTTTATATACTACTCGATGTCACCAACTAGCGATGGTATACGGGTCATGAGCAAGTAAGTGATGCTTGTAGACTACTCGATATCACCAACTATTGATGCTAGACGGATCATGAGCAAGTAAGTAATAGAAAAGTCCGCCTTACCGACTATTGAGGTAAAATGCACCGCAGTGCGACATACGGACGAGCTCCGTGTCCGTCGTGATGGTGCCAGAATCCAGAGCGCAGCTCCGGACCACCAAAGTTGTCCGGTTTCCGTGATCGTCTTCTGAATGCCAGACACAAACCAGAGATTCGTGTGCTAAACATCAGAATAACAATAAAACATCCCTGAAGGCGTGGAGCTACATGGACTCATTTCCGAAGCTCCAATAAAAGTGAAACAAGAAGAAGAAGAAGAACCAGAGATTCCGAACCAACTCGTCAGTTCATAGCTAACCGACGAAGATCAGTCAAAGTAATGGTTTACTAGAATTTTTATACATCATTGATATAATGTTAATCCTGATGCGAAGGTGAGCATCCCCAAAGGGATCATGAGGTCATCAAAGACTATAATGTCAAATATAAATTGGATAATTCCCTAAACAGTAAATTTTTCAACTTTATTCACATCCTCTGTTTTGGGACTATTTATTTATGTTTGGATGAATGGATTTTCTTTAATTGTTTTCTACGATATTCTTACCCAGGACTTTAAAGGTCTCATGAATTTTTTTATGCGCCAATGAGAAGAAAAAAATCTCAAAATTATATTATGACCTTTAACCTCTTGTGACTCATATAAGAGGTTTAATTTAATTTTCATTTGCGTGCATCGAGTTTTTAGGTTAGAGAGAGACAAGGTTAGAGAGAGGCATTAATACTCTGACGAAGAGACAAAATGCCAAAAATATTAAAAGGGTGCTCAATTTTTTATATTTATTTTTGCTTTTTAGAAGCTAAGGCTCTGATAACCGGTTGAAAGTACCCTTGAAGATTTGATTCTACTTTTTCAAGATCGCTTTGTTTGATGGAGGATTGCAGCAGTGAATTGTAACACCTTTTGAATCCTGAACAAAGCAGTCCTCATCCTGTGGTTCAAAAAACACTTCAAGAAATAAATAAAAAATTAACAGAACTGCACTAATTAAGTACTTTCTTTTCTTCAGAGACCAGCTATACTGATCCTTTTCGAGGCCCCTAGGTCTCCGTAGCTCTCATTAGAGTTGCTTCTGCTGCTCCTAAGAACACCAAAGGAATATCGCGTTCTATAAATTTTAATAACTTGGCTTGGGTAGCCCGAAGAGGGAATGCTTGAAGTTTGCTTACGAAAATTCGAACTGAAGCTACACAGAATTAGACTTCAGTATAAACCAGGAATAGTTGAAATTAAAACCAACTATGTTTGCTACTGAAATGCAAGTTTACGTCGAATCAGGATGTGAAATAGAGCAGTGATCATGAAAAATTCCTTCTGAATTGAAAAAAAACTCAAACATGTGCCTTAAAACTCAGACAAAAAAATGAATTAACATTATTCTTTGGAATTAAGGCAGCATATGCATATGTAAACAAAGTTGAATATAAAGTGGTACGGGGCGAAGCAAGACCCAATCCATTATTAAGGGGAGTTGTATAGCAGAAGTAAGCAAGAGCCCTCAACCGAGAACAACAAAGATACAAGCGAATTTGGAACAATAAATACGTATTAAAAGTGTTTTTATGGAAGAAATTTTTTGAAAGACTTTGCAAAATTGGACAGCTTCTAACAAGAGAATATTTGTGCTTCAAAATTACAACTGATCTAAGGTAACATGCATGAACGTACTATGTTATGCTGCAATATGTTTCTGCATGATCATAACGAGAAAAATAGTTTCCCCTTTTTTATGGAGAATGTTTCATAAATGAATTTTCAACTGTAAATAAATTTAAATTCTATTTTTTTCAAGCATCTGCATCAAATACCATTTTTAATATCTCTAACTACAAGAATAAATCGAATTATGAGCCAATATGAAGCAGGCTTCTGTTCAAGCGTGCAAATATAACACGAAAGATTGCACATGAAAAGAAGATATTGGCGCACCTGGCTGGGTATTTTATCTATTTTGTCAGTGCCAGGAATACAGAGTAGGGAATAATGATGCCTCGAACGCCTAAATTGTTTTTGATAGCTCCGAAACAGAAACTTCATGTAAAATAGAATATTTTTTAATAAACGATGTGAGTATGCTAAGGTTCTTACTATACCATTCTTTAACGATCTTTTTTGATATGTCGAGCGATTGAATGCCAATAACATGAAAAGATAAACATTTAGCTAGATTTCATTAGAAGTAGTCACAGAGAAGAGCAAAAGCACACATCAGGCATTAAAATGCGACACAAACACAGAGTGGTGCCAAAACTTGTAGCGTCGTTGAGTAACATACATAGAACAACCTTTGAGTAATGGCTAGTGAAATTTTAATGAAATTGTGGGTGAATGAAATAAAATAATGAATAATAAAATAAAAAATTGTTAAGAATGCAAAAACTAATTTCTCACAATATAAAGTATTCTGTTTATTAGCTTTACAGGCGATTTTTTGTGATAGATCGACCAGTTTTTTGCAATGCATTCATACCTTTGATCACAAGTATCACACTTGTTGCATGAGTACTTTCATGGATGGCAAATTTTCACAAAGTTAATAAATTTAAGGAATAATAAATTGTTATACCACGTCTACATAGATACTTCCCAAATTCCAGAAGTAAGCTTTTGCCTGGACAGCTAAATTGCGGCATATGGTCTGAGGCTTTACGCACATTTTCGGTCCATGTATCCATTAGGTGCACGAATAAAGCCTCCGTTGTCAGTGCCGTGTTTTGAGACGTTAATGTGAACCAATTGTGTCCAATGTTTTAGAAACATGAGAGTTACTTCTACAGAGATGAGTTACCAAGGGTTCCATTTGTATTTTGACGGTTGAAATTTTTGTAAAACGTTTACAGAATAGTTTGCTTTAACTCGGAGTCAAACCATGTTGTTTGACTTAAAATGTTTAGAAATTAAACCACTTTAATATCATTACTGTTGCTACTGACCCTAAGTACTTTTTTATCCTAGCATACTTTTCATTTCACGTACTTTGATTACATAAATGGTATATATTAAATCCACATACATATGATCAAATTATCATAAAATATATTCTTTAAAATCTGAAATATTTTTCAAGAAAATGGTTCAGTAATTATTTTCAGGGTTGGTATATGAAGTTTAGACCTCAAATCAAGGGTACAGATACGACCTTCAAACAGTGTTTTTAACAGATAAATATCCTGTAGGAGACAGTTCATTAAAGCTAATTGTTAAATACATATTTACAACGTATCAAAAAAAGGCTTTGACGTTTTAGGAAAATAAAAAAATCGTTGCTTCAATTCCTGCCCCAGAATTTATTTTTTTGAATTGTATCTTATGAAGAGATTTCCGTCGTGCACGAATTGCTTCAAAAGTTCATCTTTTAAATATATGACAAGTTTTGAAGCGGTCAAGCGTCTACGTTCGCTTCGGTACCTTTTTTCAGATTTGACTTTCCTGAATCTTTCCACAAATTTGATTCATTAGAATGTGTTACTATAATCCTTATCAACCTCATGAAATGATCATGCAAACATAGAGTATGATTCTAGCGATATTTTACAAGAAAACGTGTAAGTTGGAGCCCGTTTTATTTCACTTGTAACATCAAGAGCGATGGAAAGGAAGCCATTCTTGTACACTTAAATTCAATGAATTTACGCTTCTACGAAACGAATCAGAACAAACTTTTGGTTCATCAATCACTGGGCGAGTCTAATGGAAGAGAAGAAGTTAAAAATGGCCTAATTTAGACTTCTTGTTTTACGTTCCGTCTGAGGTTTTTGTTTGCTTGTTCAGTATAGGAGAATTTAATAGTAGTTGATCTGATCACCTGACAGCTTCATTGACTTTCTGCCCTTCCTCGAATTGTGTTTGGGTTACATGACGCGCGGTAAATGTTAATTGTTTTTTTAAATTCACAACGAACTTTGCGTTCTTTGCTGGTGGAAGATCAAGTTTTTGAAAGGAATAATTCAATTGCCGAACTCCAAAGAAAATATGAATTGCTTCGTAAGCTGTACAAACTTGATTCTGAGAAACTGGCTTGAGAGGAAATTTTACCCACGTTTCCATAGAGACGTCTGCAACAAGGCCAGTGTGCAGAGAGAAGCATTGCAGTATCAAAGTTAGCTGCATTCACTTTCAAAACCTCTTTCAATTAATTTCAAAAGGGAAAATTGCATTGAAGCCTTTCAGGATTCGGATTGCAATCAAAGATGAAGAAATTTGATGCTAACGCAATTAACTCCCGCTGACGTACTCTTTCGAGCCGAAGTGTGGAAGAAATGTTGAACATTGTGAACTATTGCCTGACTCTCCTTAATTAAACTTTTTCTTGGCAATATTTGGTACAAGAAACTGTATTTAATTCAGTTTCTTCTACTAGAAGTGATATGGTTTATTACATTTTAATATGTCAGGTTTTATGATCGAGTGTATTTTTGTTGAAGTAATCCGTCAGAAAAGTGGAAAGGTTTTATTACAATCATGTTACCCAACGTTGAATATGCAATAACTCAATTAAAGTTGTACTAGTCAGTCCTTTAATTATATAAAACAAGATTAACTTTTTGGTGTGAAAAAATAAACGCTCTGCTGTACATAAATTTGTTCATCCAATTGAATACTATAAACCTTGCATGCCAAAATGAATGTCCTTGTAACACTGGAAGGATGATTACTGCTAGTGTTGTTGTAACATATCGTTGAAATACAAATCATACTAAAGCCTGTTATTATCCCAAAAACTACTGCAGTAAGGTTGTTTCTCTACAGACTGAAGACGTATGTTGTATTTCACAGAATAGTTTCTTGAACTTTTATGATTTATTAACTTTGGAGTGAAATCTGATGAGAACCTAACGGACAATTTTTCAATGCAGTGAAATGTGGAGGCTGAAGTTAGGCATTCTGTCTTGGAAGCTCAACCACAACTCATGCACACTAACAAATCCTTCCTGCACATCCAGGGGCGCTGTCAGGGTTCAACAGAAGGGAAACCTGAGCGGCGCTGGTGCGTCCATTGGACAACTTTCCACTTTGTCTCCATGAACAGGTGACGGCTCCTGAAGGGTTCATCTGGGACAGGGGACATAGCCAGAGGACTTATCTAAGAGAGAACGAATAGCTACTTTATACATTATTTTTGCACAGAGGGAGCCACAGGAATGTTTATCTCCGTGCAAAGTCACACCACTAGAGGATTTATCTCCGTGCAGAGTGACGCCACAGCAAGGTTTATCTCCGTGCAGAGTGACGACACTGGAAGGTT
>VCRD01000603.1:133404-153916 GCA_006783055.1 Trinorchestia longiramus | reverse complement strand
TTATATTACTTGTCTACCTTCATGAATATCTACGCTGTAGAAAATATCATACTAACTTTACAGCATAAGGCGATGAAGGAATTTTTTCCTTCGAAAACCTGATGAGAATTAAGTATTTAAAATAGTTACTGATGCGCAAATATCTTTGCACAGAGTTTTTGATGAACATAGAGCTAATTTTTTTGAGCCTTCGAAATTTTTGAAATATTCGAGCTAGAGATGGAATAACTGGTGTGGTGGATCCATATCTTCTAAAGCTTGGCGATATGCGCCCTCAATTCCTTCATTTCCTGTTATCAGTTCAAATTAAGCTTTTCACATCAGATTTATGTCACAAAAGGTTCCAGTACGAATATTAATTTGTGTCTCCATAGCAACGTCAGGCGGGAGAGATGCAGCGGAGGGGCGTGAGCAGCAGCAAGCGAAATATGAATCTGCGCTGTAGAAAATTTCGTCCAGGTGAATCCTCTAAGCGCAAATTTTATGGAAATGACATGCTTGGGCTTAAACTCTATTTAAATTTTTCAACATTCAAGATGATTCCATAGGTATTCAGTGCTTACTTCCCTAAACGGAACGATACCGAAGGAAGAGAGTAGTGTGTATTATTCATACATATTTTCTGTTTATGAACATTTTAAAAACATTCAAAGCGAGCAGCGGATACTCATACATCCAGTATAAAAGGAGAAAATAATACTTTGATCAGATGGTTAAAAACGTTCAGCTACAAAGAAGTTATTGTGAACTTGTTTAAAAAAATTGTTCTACCTAATATTCAATTCAGTTTCCTAGAGATACATTCTATGCAAGAACGTTGCGTTCAAGAAGTTTTGTTCATTAATTTGTCATTTCGTAATGTAATTACACTTACTGAAAACTCCCAAAGCTAATATTTTTTGCGTTTGGAAACCCGAAAATGAACTTAGGTCACTACGGAGACAGTGCTTCCACGACAATTTTCTGATAATTATGGAGAACATGATTCAATGATGAATGTTATTATTACAACCATTTGAGTTTTCCTTCCACTCATATATTATTGATATGTCAGCGTAAATAATTATTCTCTGTGATGAGAACTGCTTTCACATGCTGAAGGTAATTTTATATAATTGTATATATGGTTTCTACCCAATCTTAATAACAACCATTTTATTGCGAATTGTGTCCTCACTTGTTGCATCATAAGGGAAATAACAATTTATGAAGTATGGGCAGAAATATCAATGTGAATAACTTCATCACATAGCTAGTAACCTTGTTTCCTTTATACGTATTTATCCAATTTGTAATACCAATTTCAGAGCACTGAAAATTGTCCAGTTTAGAGGTCATTGCAGAATCTAAACTTCTGAATCTCTTGCAGGTATGTGCAACTCAGGACGCTCGATTCTCACATATTGCACAAACTTTTCCCTAGTTTTGATTTAACAGATTCAACTTGTGTAGATTAATGCGTTACATTACCTCACTTTTTCTTCAAGAAAATACGAAATTTGTATTGATACTATACATATGTAACAGTTATTCTGTCAAGTACATCCCGTGCGGTGTAAAATGTCACAGTCGATGTCGGACCTGGGGGTTCAAATTAGACTCCGTCGTTCATGCGGCGCCTTTTCGACTTCAAAATTCAATCTAGGTTCAAAGAGAAGATCCGGAGCAGGAGATGGAAAATCTTACCGTTTCTTACGGTGCAAAGCGTGGAAATGTAATTCTAGGATTGTTTTCTCTAAATGTTATTTCTAATTAGAAAATTTATCTGATTCAGAGAATCTCCAACAATTTCAATCCATGAAAAAGTAGTTAGATGGCCGGTATTTTTTTTAACTTAGGGGAATTTTCAAGTTTTGCTTTGAAGAGGTGGGCATAATGCCTTCAACTTAATTAACAGGATTATGAAGATGTCCAAAAATCGCTTGTAATTGATTAGGTAATAAAACAGCATCTGGTGTTGCGTGATTGCTCTCAGAAACGTGCTCGAATAATGATCTCGTATCTACTCGTATGTAGTATTCAGTTTCTCAAAATACCTGTTTCTTGTACAGATGCCCAGCTACGCAAGCAACGTTGTCCTGGCACATCCAAATTTCTTCCATATGATGAAAATTTTTACTGCAATTGGGCGAAAAACTTAAAACATTGAAAAAAAGGAAAGCGTATTTTAGTGAAATATTATTTTCTGTGAGGATGTCCTACCTTAGCCACCTCAGTTAAGGACAAACCACTGCTACTTTTGCACTTTCTTGATTATTAACGCATGTGCAACATGCCAAATCCTACGTATACTTCGTCAATAATGATTTACGGTTTAATTAACATATTAATTGATTATTTATTCGCACATTTTCACAGTGGCAAATCCTGCGTAAGCTTTGTTAATTGGTAACAGTTTAATTACTGGATTATTTCCAAAATTATTATTCACTCATTTGCAGCAAGTCCGATCCTATCTAAGGTCCACAAAAATGCAGTACAGCTTCCCTTTGTTCACGAATGTCCCTTGAATAATTTTTTTACCTATGAAAAAACTTCAGTTCACTTGAGTTAGTTTCAACTTTGGAAAGATCTAAATAATTTAACACGTTTGTTGCGATTGCCTAGCCGGTGCAAATCTTTACTTTGTACACATAATCACTAAAAGACTTGAAAAAAATTACAGAACCTAACCTAAGTGACCCACCGGTGGGTCGCATCGCAACAAACGTGTTAAGAGTGTTTTTTCTCCTTAGAGTCTGTGTGTTTTTTCAACAGTAAATCAACTAGTCGTTCGAAAAACTACAGAGATAATCATAACTGAAGAAAATTGAACATAGAATGTGCAACATTCACACGAAAATCATATTTTTTGTCGATAGCGCCTGCCGAATGCACTCATAAAATGACAATTTTTAAACTAATTCCTATTTATTTATGATTCGGTAACGCTAATAACAAATAAATCTGGCAGTGTGTATGAAAACATTCACAAAGCTTAATAAAAGTTCTACCTTCAGATTAACGTCGCCACTTGTTAACGTGAAACACAACAAATATTTAATATTTCTCTACTTAACCCTTTAGCGACTAAAAGGACAATTCGGTCGTCTTTCACGGTCTTTGGAAGAATTGTTCTAATAATTAACACATTGCCTCCGATTGCATGATTGGTGTAAAACTTCACTTTATACGCATAGTCACTAGAAGGATCTGAAAAAATTACAGAACCTAACCTCAGTGGTACACATACGTACCACTTCGGAGTCAACGTGTTAAACAGTGAGCAATATGAGGTTGCTACTAGGTTTGAACGCGGCGGCATGTTACAGCGCCGTTCTTTTGGCTGCCTGGCTCTCAGCGTGCTTCATTGCATCAGTGTACAGACGGTCTTTGTGAGCTTAGACGTAGAAACTAGAAAAACAAATTGCTCGCTAAAGGGTTAATTTCATTTTTTTAACTTTTTCATTTCTACCATGGTCAAGTGCATCAAGTGCCAAAAGAGCATTAGATGTATACGGGTTTGTGTCCAGGCCAGCGCTAACACAGCATTGCTTCAATGTTCTACAGGGGTAGAGGTTACGTTATCCAAAGGAATGAGGTCAAAGAAACCTCAATGTTTATTTTCCTGAACGATATTCTTCCCATAATAGCACTTTATTCTCCCACACAAAAATACGTGGATGGACGATGTTTAATCAACAGTTCAACTTGCATTTTGACGTCCTTCACATAGATAAAAAAGCTTTAGTGTGTCTCAACAGGGCAGATTAATCACGCTTTGAAATTTGTGTGTAGTGGGTTATCAGTCGAGTTACAACAAAAGCCAGCAGCTCCCGTACCCTGCAATTGTCTTGCATTTCCTTACTAGAAAGAATTAAATAATGAGTAATCGTTAAATTTCCTCTAAACGAAGAGGTTGCCATTGCGCTGATTTTGCAACCATTTGTTGTGGTTTTAAAGTAAGTTGAGTTAGTAAGATAAATAAAACATTTCCCGGTGCACGTTTCGTGCATTGAATGCGTTAAGACTTCACTATCTTCTCACGTGATGTAAATGACTGTGATACAGGAAACGTTCTACTAATACGAATCACTTGTACTTTTCAATGTTTCACGAACCATCGACGCAGAATTAAGCTTACAAATAAACGAATATCTGATTAAACGATATTAGTAATGGGAAATAGACTGAGTCAATCCAATATTATTTCATTGCATAGTACCTGATACTAATGCTTTAATATATAAGTACACCATTAGACGACTAATTGATATCTGTTGAGGAACAAGATGATGAGCTGCTACGAATGCCGCTACATTTCAGCAGGCAGAAATGTGGTGTTTTGGTCGTAACCATGGCAACGCAAGGCTAGGCACAAATTACCACGGAGCATCAACGCTGCCTCGCTGTCCTCTGCGAATGCAGACACGGAGAAACGACCTTCGTTGCTGGGAGTATCAGTGATTTCGTTCAAAAAAGTTTTTGAACCATAAAAACAATGAAATTGATTTTCGCCACCGATTTTTAGAAAGGTACAGATCATTTAGTATTGTCTTATTAAACAATATTAGAATGAAAATCGCTTACCTGAACTATTTAATTTGCTAGAGGAAATTGATCCAACAACTTCAATTTCTAAAATAAATTTTGTTATATATCAAACAATATTAGAAAACTAGACAGTTTCTGTGGAACTTTTACAGTTTAGATTTTACTGATTTTAATACACTAATTTAATGTATATTTTAATGTATTTTACTGATTTTAATGTATTTAAAGATTTACGCCGAATTATTGTGTTTTGAATGAATATTTTCCATTGATTTATACAGGACTTCCATTCTACATCTTATCTACCGATAACATGACCGTGATGGTACCCGTTGAAATTAATTTCTTGGAAAGAGATAAAATTAAGGACCTATGAAACAAAATACATATTTTAGTTTACCCCTGGTGTTATCATAATCTGAATGTTTTTCATGAGTGTAAACAGAACTTTCATGTTGTACCGTATTTACCTAAAAAATGGCCGTGTAAGAGAAGAAACCTCATAACGGAAAAATTGAATATTTTAAAGTGATCCGGCGCCTTTGGTATCCACAATACAATGCTTATAATATTATACATGCATACTCGTTCTGATTTCAGTTCAATAATTTTTTTCAGTAATAGATAGGAAGTAAAGGGACGGACACACACAGATACAGAGAGATTGATACACTGTATTACATAATTTTGTCTACGTATATAATACATAATTACATAATATATATGTATATATATATATTTATATATTATATAAGGAGATAAAAATCTCAGATTATTTTATAAAAGATACTTGTACACCCACACGTCAGAATTCACGTGCTTTTAACTGAATTTTTCGTTAAATTTGCCAGTGGACAATACAATGCTTACAATACATATATACCCTACCGAATTTTCTGCTATCTAAATCCTTAGGAACGTGACAGAGAGGCGAATCAAGCAAGCAAGCAACAAACTATGTTTTATTATATAGTGAGTTTTTTTTAAGATATTTTTTCAATAATTTTAGTGCATATATTTTGAGCATTGTATTGTGGATACCAATAAAGCCAGATTCCTTAATAAAATCATTATCCTTCTTTCCTTTCAATAGGGAAGCACCAGAAAGGCAACATCGACTGACAAATGAAAAAAATAAATTCACTAAAAAGACGTTAATATTTTCACATGCGTGTGCACTAGAATAGGATAGTATAGTATGTAGATTATTAATGAGACCTATATTCATCAAAATGTATCTCTAATACCATATTTCTATGATTGCCTTCTATCTTAGACACAATAATTAGACGGCTCGATTTCATATTTTTTTCCTGAAACAAATTTTTTTCTATTTCAATCCTGTGACCATTCCAAAAAGTACAGGCAAATTACTCGAAATATGAGTGCAGTTGCATGGTACAAGTTTGAAAAGTATTGGTGGTTTTATAGAAAGCAGATTTATACTCCACTGAAGAATACGAACGGCCCAAAATCGTACGTTGTAAGTCAGTGGAACTTGAATTAAGAAAGCTTGATCACACAAGATAGTTAGGCGATGCACACTGTTATCCTCTCATGGTTTCAGCATCTGATTGAAGAATCAGCAATCATATACAGCGTGGGACACAATTTCTTTCGAATGTTTTTCAATAAATTTTAATAATTATTGTTTCGTAAACATTACGAATGTAATTTTATAAAATTAATTATCAAGATGAAACCTATACTCTTTGCCAGAGCACCAAAGTTCTAAATTCAAAGTTGAATAAATGTTGGGAGAAAGTACCCATAAAAGTAGTTCGTGTAGACATTAAAAACGCTCCTAAAAGACTTCACAAAGTCGTGAGGGCAAAGGGGAAGCATTTTGAATACATTTTTTTGTAGTGATAGATTGGTAAATTACTTACTATTTGTCAGATCTCTAAATGAATGCATTTAAAAAAATCATTTTTGCGTTTTAGCAGCATTTATGCCCCACCCTATACAACACTAATGCACTAGGCAAAGGTCTTGACGCATGGTCAAAGAACACATTACCATACAAAACCCTGAAACTTATAATGGCACTACTCCTGATAGGCTTCCACAGCACAAAATACAGAACAGTATTAATATTACCATGCTTCCACAGCACAAAAAACAGAACAGTATTATTTCTACCAGGCTTCCACAGCACAAAATACAGAACAGCATTATTCTTACCAGGCTTCCATAGCACAAAAACGGTAGCGACGAAGAGGGCCGCAGCTTGCGTGTATGAGGTCATCCCGTAGAGTTCCGTCAGGCGGCGTCTGATTTGGTGTAGTTTGGTAGCTGAGGCGCGCATGCCTGCATCGCACAGTGCAGGTCTGACGGGGATGCAGCTCTCAGCAGTTCAACTCTGGAACAGGCAAAACCAGTATTCACACGTGGGCTATGAGCTGCCCACTCAAAGTTAGTCTTCAGTAGGTAGATATTCATGGAATATGAAACATAATCAATATTTGGAGTTGGAAAAACTACTGGGGGCTAAATAGGAAACTAAAAATTCTGGAGATTTAATCCAGTCGCATTTAAAGAGAGTTTTTGCTGGTACTGTGACATGTAGTGACGAAGAGGTCAGGAATAGATTTTGCTTGCCGGATGAATTATTTTATAATAATGACTGTCTATGTGGTGCAACAGCATAACACCAGGTAATAACGGTGACTGTTTGCTTGGTGTAGCAGCATAACACCAGGTAATAACGGTGACTGTTTGCTTGGTGTAGCAGCATAACACCAGGTAATAACGGTGACTGTTTGCTAATGTAGCAGCATAACACCAGGTAATAACGATGACTGTTTGCTTGGTGTAGCAGCATAACACCAGGTAATAACGATGACTGTTTGCTTGGTGTAGCAGCATAACACCAGGTAATAACGATAACTGTTTGCTAGTGTAGCAGCATAACATCAGGTAATAACGATGACTGTTTGTTTGGTGCAGCAACATAACACCAGGTAATAACGATGATTGTTTGCTAGTGTAGCAGCATAAGACCAGGTAATAACGATGACTGTTTGCTTGGTGTAGCAGCATAACACCAACTAATTTAGCTCAGACATACACGACAGGGTAAGTATAGTTAAACACAGTCGGAAATTCAACTCAATACATCTACATATTTCGTAATTTAATTCACAAAAATGTATTTTGTTTACAGAAGAGTTTGAAAACGAAATTAATTGCTTTGAATTATGTTATTTACATTGCTTCAATTTTTCTCAATTAACTATTCACTTCTCAGGAAGAGTTTTTATTTTCCCAAAAACAATACCAAATGAAGTAAATTGATAATGCAACCCACAAATACTACTCAAAAGCTGTATGTTTTCATGAATTTTGCAACAGAAAATTCATGAAATTTCTAATCAAAAGTATTTCAACAGATACTTGGGAATACTGGAATGAGTTCAGGGATCTGCAAAAACTTTTGTGCTCCACGTTTTATACTCATGGGAGGACTCATCGAGCCGAGAACGACTAATCCAATGCTTGTGTTGGCTTTAGGGACCACTGTAGGTACTCAGTTTACGAGTACTAAAGCAAGAAACTACACGCATATTGCGTTAAGAATTCTCAAATTAAAAAATTAGCAAGACTGAATAGTTTTATTTCAGTTTTTACTCTCAGTAGACTTCTACTCAAGTACAGTTTTTCGTACTTGGGCACGGCTGTGTACAAAGTTTTTTCTTTTGAATAGAAAACCAAAAACACATAATCATTGTTTAAGATCCGTCCACTTCCCAGATTAAGTTTGGCATAATTCTTGTTGCAATCAAAGTGGATCACCGGTTGAATACTTTCAATGGACACTGCATGTTCTGAATTTACACCATTTAGTTGCACAACAGTTGATTTGCCACCATCACCAGCTTGGTCGACTGGTGAGCAAATCTGCTTGCGAGCGGAAAGACCCGGGTTCGAATCCCGCTGCTGACATGGTTGACGCGGCTAGAAATACGGCATGGGACTTGGGTAAACAACCGAATAATTATCGAAGTAATTAGCCGACCCAAGAATGGGCCCGAAGGTTCGTTCCTATAGCCTCATTCTATTCTATTCTATTCTATTCTACCATGCAATCCATTCATCAAGCGGGAAAATAACCTTCTGGTCATGCATGTAGAATTTCATGAGTGAAATAGGAATTTTTTTCTAAAAACAGTGTAAGATGATTTACGTCCTGATAATTCAAATTATGGCCTACGGAACACAAAAACATGCTTCAAGCTATACAGCCTCCAAAGCATTATTAATTATTATATTATTATTTAGGCATTAGTATATATCATGTTGCTATTAGAGCATTATTAAAGCCTTAAGAATTAAAACCGGTGTCGATGTAATTAGTCAGGTGGTTCTATAATTTAAACTCAGTATGTTTAGACCATACCTAAGGTAGAATTTTGGATTTTGTTAAAACAATACTAGTACTTTACTGTCCCTAGGTTTTGTATGCCCCAAACTAGTTACCAATGGGGACCGGAGGTCTAACTAAAGCTGTTTGATCAAATTTCTTCATAATTCTATTAGATGCCAGAATACATGGGACCTGACGTGGACGGCTGGGGAAGAATTTTATTGTGACTGCACTATGGACTTGCTTAATGCTCTGGAGCTGCCCCAATTTTAAGATGATAAACACTGCCTGTTGCTCAGTAAATGGTGAGTTTGTTTGAAATGACGACTGGGGCTGCATTCTTGAGCCCTTTATGAGAATTCCACATTCAAGATGAAATAACATGCAATGTGAAATTCATGCTACTTTATTTAAATTTTCGACCTCTGTGGTGGCATAGATACCCTTGTTTCATTGAACTGTAGTGATTAAATATTTTTTACGTACAATTGTTTCAATGTCACTCTCTGTAGATCATACATTAAGAGATTAGGTTAAGTCCTAATAATCCGTGCAAAAACCTCTCCTGAAACACAACACTACCGGCTCATTCTTTACCATGAATTAGCATAGAGAGAAATCTGTGTTAAAGGTATTTTTCAATGCTTTTTATAATTTTTGTTGTCTCCTAGTCAAAGGACAAGAGTTATGCTTTATATATTTCAGATTTTTCACGAGTGCAAGGAGCGTCGTTTTCTTTTATTGTGAGCGTTGTTGCAGCTTTCAGGCGACTCTCTTGTCCGTCCCCATACGAGCTCTCTTCTTGATGAGCGGACCTTGAAACTTCAACAAAACATATCCTTTTGGCTCGATAAAATACAAAGCGAACTGACTTGTTTTTTACTTCATACGTTCCCTGTTATATTGGCATACGTCATGGCAAGTTGAATGCATAAAGATGCATAAAACATGAATACCGCGACAACCATCTAAGTTTACATTGCTGTAACCCATTCACTTTCAGCCTGAGTCATATGCTGAAAATGCTCTTAAGATCTGACTGAAATGTGATAAAATGGGACCTCGAATTCACAGGCAAAAATAAAACATTCACTGAAAAAATCAAAGTTTTGCTATTGTCTGTCAGATCCCACACTGTTGTAAAACGCATTATTGTGGTCTTAATTGACAAGGCAAGCTAAATTATAGGCGATTCTCTTTTTTTGCTGACCATTTCTACTCTCCGCTGCAACTCGTGTCACAAATTCCTGGCACCCGTTAAAGGAAGACAACAACGACGATGATTAAGTACAGTAGGTTAAATACATTAGGCAAAAATTCTGAATGTATAGAAAGACAATACAATAATGCAAAATAATTTGTTCCATCACATGCTAGCAATATTGGAGATAGTTTTTCACAACGAGATGTTAAATACTTCATAGAACCATTTATGAATAAAAATATTCAAAGATAGTGCAGTAGAATACAGAATTAAAGAATGAAAAAAGAAAAAAGAAAATAATCCATGTTTTTATATTTGGATGGACAGAATAGCAAGCCATCAGAGAATGCACATAGTCAACTTCAGAATACTGAAATACTGAATCCTAATACTATTATTTCATTAATCAGAAGCTTTCATCAAATTCCTTGCTCTATAATTCGAGCATTAAAATGTTTTTGATCACTTGACACAGTTCTAAGAAAAGGAACGTGTTGCAAGGTGAAATTCTATTTCGCTAAGTTCCTGTAACCTCGGAGAAGATTTAAGTGATCCAGGGGATTCGCTGCTAAAATTTTATTCAACCAAGAACACTCGAAGGATTCATCAATGATGATGAAATTCATTCCCTTAGTGTTCTACTTCGTGGGAATTTTGAATGATGTTGCCCATAAAAAATAAGTGAAAAAGATTAAGAAGCCTATAATTTGTGCTTCTCGGTGTCGATGATATTGTGAAACTAGAACACCAAAGATGCTCAGAATAGCAATAACAAACGGTCTAATTTACTGTTAGATGGAGTGCTACAATATTTCAGCTCATAATATGAAATTAGTCAAGCTACCCGAGTTCAAATTTACATTTATTTTGTAATCTATATTTGATATTCTTATATCAAAGGTAGTTCATTTATGGATAAGACAAGACAATAATTTTACTCATCGAAGGTCTGTAAAATATATGTATGCATAAGAACACCTATGTTTGTGTTGCATTAAGCCAGGGATAAATCCTATATCCTCTACTGTTTAGTGAATAATGTGACCAAAACTCTCCAAACCTTATTTGACTGAACCAATGCATTCCCCAAACTCAAACATTTTCCTTGCAGAAAGATCACGTGATGCTATTCTCATCAGAATATATGAGACAACGTAAAAGAACACTAAAAAATGCCGCAACGAGGGATGTCGGCATGATTTTCTTCTCATGTTGCACTTCTGAAAAATATTCTCTCTTTTTGTGATATTTTTTCCAGTTAAGGAGGGCAACCTAATAAGACAAGGGGAAAATGTAGTTAGTTCTCAAGCAAAAGACGTACTTCAGCTGCTCTCATTTTCTCTGCTAGGAGTTTTCTGAGGGTATTTTTGAAGGGCTGTCGAGAAGTTATTCCAACATGATTGCAAAATAAAGGCAAAGATCTACGTATGTAAAAACTATATTAACAGCTCATTAGTAAATGCAGAGATTACCATGAACGCATGTAGTGTCATTAACATGTTAACAAATTGAACGTTTCAAGTTGTTCATAGACTTTCTTGAAAAAAAATTAGTGGCATGAGAGAAGCTGAATAATTTTTACCGTTTTTTCCCATGGGACGAAAAACGAGTATAAATGATGTCAAACTCAGATATAAAATCAGAAAATCTGCTAGAATACATTGAAATTTTGTTCAAATAGATTATAGCGTTGTGTTATATTAGATTAGAACAAAATTAATGTCATTTTTTCGTTATGATTTTCTTATTTCTCCTAAAAGCTTCTCGCTTGTTAGTCTGCATGAAATCTGAGTTTTAATGTATTTTTAGTTCTTCAGATTTAATAATAATTATTAAATCTAGATCAGTTAAACTGTTTCAACCCTCGAGAAAAACTCGAAAATGTCAACGTTAGTTTGCTAACTTTTCACGCGGAGATTATGATCTCATGGATGATAAAAGGCTACTTTATCAATTGACTCTGGTCTTTCTGGATTGGAGTTATCTTTGGGAGAAAAATATTTAAATGAAAAATTAACAAACCACCTCTGGCTGATGTGCCTTTCTTAATTCATAGAACGTACAGGGTCATAATGATCTTTATTTCTTTCTTGATGATTGAAACATTTAATAAACTTATCTAAAAGAATTAAGAATATATTAGAACCCAAATTTTATTTTTAGGTAACAATCGAAGGGTGCTTATATGGATGATTGAAAAAATCTTAATTAAAAAACGACATTACTTTTTTGCCAACCTAATACATTGGATAACATAATATGTTTCTTATATGACAATATAAGAAACATCAATATGAGACAACATGTCTTATACATATGCATATGTCATCCGTTAAGTAAACATCAACTTGATATTTCCATGATTTGGAGTCTATTGAGAATGACGATCAAAGTGAGAATTTTTTTTTAAATGCTTCTTTGGATATCCGAGCTCGGGTACAGTTGAAATAAATAGAATGACCTGTGATTCACATTATATGTTTTTTTCTTTGGAGACGTTTGTGGCTGTTTGTGGTTAGGGGGTAAAAGAATTGTAGAAATAAGTTTTTCTATATTATCAATAAAACTTTTGGAAATCTTGTCTCTAAGCTCTTCAACTACTTTTGGAAATGATCGGAAAAAAGAAAGTGAAAAATTTGATTCAAGTGAACTTAAATACAGTTTAAATTGTCATAAGGTAATGAACAATGTAACAAAAGACTCTTTCAAAAATGTTTTGTATTACACAGCTTCACTCTGAAATACACACAAACGTAATTTGAATGCAAACTAGGATTGTATATTGAGTAATTTTATTAATTGTTAGAGAATTCCCTAGAGAACAAGAATAGGAAAGTCAGTTTTTGCCAAAACCTACATTGATGATCAACGTTAAATGCCTTTCAATTATAGACACAGTTGTATGAGTTAGAATAATTTTTCAAGTGATGTACATTTTAGTTCAAAATTATTTCAAGTTTGAACGGTAATTTGATTCAAACAAAATCTTGGGGGTGCAATAAATTTTCAACTCTTTGTAAAATGTTCATTTGCTATTTTTATTCAACTATAAAACAAATAAAATGTTAACCTGTGCACTTTTGTAACACAAATTCAAATTTAAAATTGTATTGCAGAAAAGCATTCTATTAATAAGAATGGGTGATAAACATTTCAAAAATATACGACACACCAATAAAAAATATCTTTAAATAAAAATCAAACTACCATTGATATTTTTAGAAGAAATGGAACGAAGAGAGATCTAAAGAATTCAAGATAAATATTAGCCCTAGATTCTAGGTCGTAAATATTAGTAGATGTTTGCAGGAACTTGGTTAGAATAAATTATCCTAAGTTGTTAGAAGCGGTAATAGCAAACAAAGATCAAACCATCAAGTACTAGATGGTTTTTATAAGTGTATCGAATTTTTTTCACATGCGACATAGTTCAACATTTGTTTTAACCAATCGAATTTTGGATTTTGGAAAAATGGGGAAACCATACGGACTTTTTTATTTTTAAATATAAGTCAACTTTAATTCAAAGGAACATCAAATTAGGAACTGATAATAAATCTCTTCATGGCGCATGAACTAAGCTAAGATAGGGACAAAAGGTTTGAATCATAGTTCTAATTTGTCTAACACAAACATATCAAAGGACAAAATGGCAATTAAACTACCTGACCTTTCTAAAGGGAACTGCTGAAAATTACAGCAGAACATTCAAAAGCACTGCTAAGGCGCTCATTATACAAAACTTCTATAAACCTACGGAATTAAAATCCAGTGGTAAACTTCAAATTGATGCTGTGGCGGAAAAAAATCCCAACAATTTTTAAACTCATTTAAACCTGCGGATTTACCAACCAACATTTAAATTACGAATAAACGCGGATGCTGAATGTGGAGCTCACCGATGGACTGACTCGTCAACAAATCAAACAAATTTCGTGGAGACCAGACAAGCAAAATTACACTGCTTGTTTGGCTTTCAAATACGCAGTTCCTGGCTGTCTGAAAATTCAGGGTTCGATATTAAGACCAACATACAGATTAAGATCTCTCCTGTTACATGACTTACTGTATGTATTTTGAAATTACTCACAGTGGGAACTGCGTTTGCAAATACTTACTCAGGTATCCTGTGCAGTCCTTAACTATTGTTATTTCATGATGTTAAATTTGCACCCTACTTTGTTTTTGTTCAAAATAAATGTCACAAAACGAAATAATTAGCATTGATTATGACAATTTCCACCTGAAATCGATCATAGGAAAAAATAATAGTAGCATTTTAGCATCATAAGCTCAAATATCACCATTATTATTGTGAAACCGTATGTTTTGTAAATGGAAATAAATCAGTACCCGTACAATTTATTTAATTCCCCTAATAGGGGATCGTTCTCGATTTGGGATCCTTAAACTATTTATGAAAAGGAATAATTTGAAGAAATAATAGCAGTTGTTTTTCATTGCTAATAATAGTTTTAAAGTTAAAGCTCATATAAGAAAACTCACACGATGAATTATGGATTGTACTCATTATTCCCTCCGTAAGCAATGGAAACCAATGACAACTGACACGTCTTTAGGTTCATCAACCAAGCAATGGGGGATGATTGCTGATTTTTCTCTTCATGCCTTGTGCGTATCAGCACAACAACAAGCAAAGCAAAATAGTCAAAATCATGACGTGTTTTTTATTTGTGGCTTTCTCCTAGGCCAGAAAAACGAACTAGTTTTGTGTGCCTATGGTTGCAACTACCACACACATGCAATATGCAGCCTAGGAACAATTTCATAGCTTTTTTTCTATTTTCAAAGGCCGACAGCATTTTTGCGTAATAAAGTAGCGATGGCGGCCGTCATTATTTGACGAGATGGAGCCTACAGAGCTGCACTTACGGCTCCGGCGTCGTAAAATGACCGGGACTTACGACATTAGAAAGCTTTCTGGTCGTAACTGTGTGGAGCACTGGACCGCGCTATGACGCTACGATGAACAGGAGCAACTTGAGTGTCCTGGACGCCTGTAAATGTTCTGTAATGATGGTGTTGTGCGTACAAGCGAAAGTTTTTCACGACTAAATCAAAAATGTATCATTGTTAAAAACGAGTATTGAGCCCTCGTTATACTTCCGCTGATGCAGCACTGAGGAACAAAAAGCGAATCACCTAAGTTTCATATGAATTTTTTTTAAGTGGCCTGATGTAGTTTAGCGGTGATTTTTTTGTTACGTTCTTCTCATTTCTCTGTTCCAGTAGGAGTAATTAGTAAATTTTTAGAGGGCAAAATGACAATATAAATTTTGCAGCCATTTCAACATGCATATTCATACATCAACAGCGATCGTGTCTTCGGTTCGATTCAACTATAAGTATGTAGCCTTAAAAGTGTCAATTCTATAAAACATTAAAACGTTGTTTATAAGTGCCCGAACATTTCATCATTGGATCAACAAAATTTTCACTCGCCCAGTGTTTTCGGCACTCATGAATGACGTGTTCAGAGTGTTGTAGTCACATGCTGATTTATTGCCAATAAATAAGGTATGGAATCCCTCCCCTTTTATTGTTTTAGACGAGACAGGAGGAGAATCGGTGATGTACTTCCACAGCGTTTGCTCTGTTCTACGCTTTGAGTCAGGATTATATTTTAAAAATTGTTGTCTAGATATCTAAGGTAATATCCAATTAAAAAACGTACAGGGTTCTCTTTTAAACTACATGTTTACCATAAAAACTTGATGTAAGCTATTAGAGGTAAATTTTTATTTAGAAAACGTACTGTGTTATCTTTTGAACTACTTGTTTTCTGATAAAAACTTGGCTTATGCCGCTAGACGAAAATTCTGTCATTTTTAACATTGAAGTAAACGCTGCTATGAAAAGCTTAATCATCAAATGCTTGAAGCCCTCATCAAATGAAGTTCAAACCCTACCAGTGTAGCTAGAGAACTGAACAGGGAGTTTAATGTGAACCATATGACCATATGTCATAAAATGATAAAACCTTAACTTCTTGCTCAGTTCTATAGTTCTACTGGCAGGGTTTTCATCAATGAGAGTTAGCAATTCCTCAGAATTGAGTCCTTTGGAGTACTGTTTTCTTAGTTCACCTTTCACACTGAAGTCATCCTTTTTGAAACGAGAAAACCATCTTCTACATGTCTTTTTATTCGCCAAAACTATTTCTATAAACGTCTTGGAAGAATCTTGTAGCTGAAATTGCTGTATTGCTCATCTGAAATTCATTCGGTAACCTATGCTTAATGTGTTTTTCACTCGGAGTGTACGTTTGGGTCAACCATAGTTACTTATTAGAATAATTTTAACAAAATATGAAAGAAGAAATATGATTTTACTGATTTAGAGGGCTTCATATGCCATTTATAAATGAAATTGATGTAATGATGCCCTAAAATTATTCCTCAAATATGGACAGAACTTTTGTTACAACCTGTCAATTACGTTGAGGTAGAAGGTAAAAATTAAGGATTAAGTTTCTCATTTGAACATGCGATTGAGTCCATTTTTCCCACAAGATGTCATTCTTGCTTATTTTATTAGTCTTCAATGTATGAGTTTCTTGATTTCATAGCTGCCAGAAAAGTACGTCATGCCGACAGCCTGAAACAAATTTGTGATTTGAATCTTCTCAGCCAAACGTACGTTTGTCTATCAATAGCGATGTTGAGATCATGAGCAGGCCGAAGTTCTAAATTTATTTAACAGCGAAGTTTTAGAATAAAACAACTTAAAAGCAATTCCTGGTCCTAACAACAACACAACTGCAACCTTTTTTCGACAGAAAGGAACTGCTGATTAAAATATGTTACTATTCTTTTTCTATATCCTCTCTTACTTGATCACAGTTAATCAATCTTGAACGTGTTGTAAATTGTAAAAATTTTATTGTCTAATTTGTTAATTCGTTCTAAAAAAATCACGTTTCATAGGGTTCATTCTGATAATCACGCAATAACTGGAAAAGACGTTGTGATCGAAAGTTTTTTAACGTCCTCTCGAATAATTGCTTTTTGAACCGATTATTCTTTGACTTTTTAATCCTTCAGACGTTTAAGAGAGTGTGGACACCGCAAATGCAATTATTAACGGATAATAGAGAGTCCTTTTTGTAGGACTTACCATCAGTTCGGGCAAATAAAAGAATTCAGCCTTTTAAATAATTTGCAATATATTCTTATCAAATTTTGTCACTCAAATTAATTAATTACACGGGTTTAAAAAAACAAGTTTCACTAAACAGACATATACGTTTAAATATTCACGTGATATTTTTGCATAGATCAGAAAAATCTATTGCCATATTGATTTCAGTTTAATATTATATTAATCAATTGTATCAAGTTTTATATTATGTACAAGGTTGGAGATTTCAAGTCAGAAGAGTATTGTGTCGAAAGTCCTTTTCCCCTGCAATGCTATAAAGGGAAGGAGCTTGGCTGTGCAAGTACAGTTTATGGGGACCTCGTGCAACCATAAAATAAAGCAATATTGCAACTCCCCTCTTCCATGCCTTTCTCCCTAAATTACTCTTCGCTCAACTTCGTAACTCAGTCCAACCCTTAAATTCGCATAATCCTGAACTATAGCGAATGCATGTACGTGTGAAATCGAGCTCTCAGACTCACGTAATCTTGTACTCTAAAGAATGCGTGTACTACGTGTGAACTCCAGACCTCAATTTCACATAATCCTTCACTCTAACGACTGAGTTTGAATGCCTGAAACTGGGACACTGAAAGCCATTAATGTTAGAAATTCATTAAAATACATCCGTTGCGTACGCATTGACAATGTTTAGCAGCGAATATTGTATGCAGTTTTGTCATTGTACGAGTATGAGAGGAATTACCCGGACAAAAATAAATTCTACCTTAACAGGCACAACCATAAAATAACTCAGCATGAAAATACCATTCGTCAGTTTAATTCTCAAAATAACATTCATTGATGCTTTCAGATGTTCTTAGAAATGTCTTTCGCGCAGAAATGAACGTCAAAATATAATGTTCTGCAGGCCTTTATCTCTGCTACACTCATTCAGAGCACGGGTTTTTATGCAGACTCTAAAAGACTACTCGTATCAACGATATACTGGAACCTGCAGGACACTGCATTTTACAAGCGATGGTAACATATTTACTCTAAAATATGCAGTGATGTGTGAGCAGGCCTCGGCGTCTTAGAACCACAAATTTATGCAGTTTTAATTTTTAAACTTGGCTCTCAGTTTCTCTTTCTTTGCAATGTGCTCAACGTTGCTCACCAGTCCCTGAATTTCCAAGAGAAAAACGTAAATCTTGTGTTTATTTGAGCTGCTTTAGACCGTAACTCTCAGTGAATTCAGGAAACTTCTGAGCACACAACTGTTGTCTTCTTGCTACCTGTGTTGGAAATAGCAGCCGCTAATGAAACATTTCTGATGAACGAGGCTACCAAACTAATATATTAGTAGCAAATAATGTTCAAACACCTTGATTCATTAAATATTTTTAATGGCTAATAAAACCGTTTATGCCTTTTTAAACATTATTGTTAGCATGTTTTCAAATTCTACCGAATCATAGTTTATAAGGCTAACCTGTTATGAGCATATTTTTAAAAATACGTGGATTTACCCATAAGCAAACATCTGAATCACAAGTTCAGTTGTAAGAAAATGCTGATAAAATAGCAAATTAAAGTATAAGTATTATGGTGTTAGTTAGCTAGTAATCTTTTATTTAGTCAGTGCGATAGTGTATTTCTACGATGAAACGTGAAAAAGAGACAAGTGATTAAAAAAAGCCTTCATTGACTTTGTGCTTGAAATAATACAACGTACATTCGTAGTACAAATATAGTTCTTATAATGATGGCAAGCGATAAGAAATTAGCGGTATAAATGTGTGTTAATTGGATGTATATCCGATTTACATTGAATTAAATTAAAGCGTGAACTAATAACAAAGCATATCGAGGACATCCGCTAAATTCACAGCAAGATCAGGATCAATAATAATATCAGAAAAATATAGCATGTTTGCTTTATATTCAAGCGTTTAGGCAGCTACGTGCAAAAACTGCATTACTACACACGAGTGTACATAAAAAACGATTCGAAGATTCACTGCGGTCGTCCATCATGAACGTTCATTCAAAACCGAGCAAAACCAGCAGTCCTGCTTCCGGGAATGAAAAATGGGATAATCTGTGTGCTTCAAATTTTCATCATTTAAAATTTGCAGCTACTTCATTATTCTGCTCTCTTGCACCACAGAAGTCCAGTCAACCAAGCACCCCAGACTCCAGATGCTGCAAGAGCGTATTACGGTGGTTATGAGCTGTGTTGTGAGGCGTGTTGTGAGGCGTGGTGTGAGGCGTGTTGTGAGGCGTGTTGTGAGGCGTGCTGTGAGGCGTATTGTGAGGCGTGTTGTGAGNGGCGTATTGTGAGGCAAGCTGTGAGGCGTGTTGTGAGGCGTGTTATGAGGCGTGTTGTGAGGCGGGTTGTGAGGCGGGTTGTGAGATGTTGTAAGCACTTATCTAATGCCTCAAATATGACTCTAATTAAGCAATTGGAATAATAGAAATTCCCTCAAAGTCATTAGAAGAAAAATAGAAATATTGTAAGCATATTGTCATTATCAAAGTCTTGCATATACAATAATAACGAAATAACGAACATTTGTTCCAGTGGCAAACGTAGTCAAAGATCAAGGAAAAGAGACTATCTCGCCGTAATTGTTTATGTAATTTCTGATGCAATAATTATGATTGCAGCACGGTATCTATTCGGCGTACCATTTGACGCCGTCAGACAGTAAGTTGCATAGCTGATACGGTTAATTTGTAGATAGTGATGTTAAAACAATAATTCCTAAAAACTATTTAATCGTTTAACTTTAGTAAAAAGGGGTGACATTGATACGCTATAAGTAGACCATTTGTGTTTATCTCTTCAAATGTTCAAAATACCCTCTAAACTGACCCCTGCACAGCTCTGTTCTTTTCTTGGCGTGGTTTGTCATCTTTTTGACATCCTTCTCACTCATGTTAGCTGAAATTTAGAATTAAATTTTATAATTATGTTTTCATTTAGAAAAGTAGACTGCAGTCAATGTACCTCAGTTTCCACACAACAGAGGGAAAGAAATATATTGCATGTGTGAACTTTACTCATGCACGCGAAACATTAATACAAAGTTAGATCTACATTTCAATGTTCTGCAATTGTTTGTAAGATGTTCGTTGCTCAAGCGCACTGCTCATCTAATCAATAGTATCTTCACTTTGCAAAACAGCGTCGACAGAAATACCTAAACTAATAAACCCGTTAGTCAGTGCAAAACAAATATCAAACGTTTTTATAAAAGTGAAACATTTTCTGTGGATCCATTCAGTCGTGTATGGAACTA
>VCRD01000603.1:58800-132881 GCA_006783055.1 Trinorchestia longiramus | reverse complement strand
CACGGTATCTATTCGGCGTACCATCTGACGCTGTCCGACAGTAAATTGCATAGCTGATACGGTATGATTTATAGATAGTGATGTTAAAACAATAATTCCTAAAAACTATTTAATCGTTTAACTTTAGTAAAAAGGGGTGACATTGATACGCTATAAGTTGACCATTTGTGTTTAGGTATCTCTTCCAATGTTCAAAATACCCTCTAAACTGACCCCTGTACAGCTCTGTTCTTTTCTTGGCGTGGTTTGTCATCTTTTTGACATCCTTCTCACTCGTGTTGGCTGAAATTTAGAATTAAATTTTATAATTATGTTTTCATTTAGAAAAGTGGACTGCAGTCAATGTACCTCAGTTTTCACACAACAGAGGGAAAGAAATATATTGCACGCGTGAATTATACTCATACACGCACAACATTAATACAAAGTTAGATCTACATTTCAATGTTCTGTAATTGTTTGTAAGATGTACGTTGCTCAAGCGCACTGCTCATCTAATCAATAGTATCTTCACTCTGCAAAACAGCGTCGACAGAAATACCTAAATTAATAAACCCGTTAGTCAGTGCAAAACAAATATCAAACGTTTTTATAAAAGTGAAACATTTTCTGTGGATCCATTCAGTCGTGTATGGAACTATTATCTGCTCGTAACAGACCGTAAAAGTTGCGGTAAAAAGTTACAGTTGAGGATCAATACGAGCTGCAGGTGCCACAGTTTTAACTGCTCCTTGTCGTGTACTGAACGAGCAGTGTGGACTGCAGCTAGAATCGACCATACAACAACAGCGTCACTATTACAACAGCCTTTGATAGTTTCAATAATTAGTTTTAAATTAATCCGGTATTTTTTCCCTGAAACTTGCTAAAATCTACACAGAAGTAAATTTTGCGTAGAGAGAAGTCAAAATATTTGCATGAAATTGGTATAAGACCGACTGTGCTAATTTCCCAAGCGGTCTTCCTATCATTTGGTTGATGAAAACTACGTTAATCGTTTGTAAAATATGTCTCATGACAAGTCATACATTAAGATGTTCCCTGCAGTGAACGCAGTTGCTTCTGGCATTTAATTATACGAGTCCAAGTCTTCAAGATGGCGAGATGTAACACGTTACTTTCAACTACATAGTTGAAGATACGGCAGTAGAGTTTCGTGGACTACATGTTGTGTAGTTTAATAAAGACGATCGATTATATGTTTATTTAAACTTAGAACCGATCTGAGCACCTTCTATGCTGTCAACCTTTGTAGGCGGTCTTATCTGAGACTGTTGAATCCAATAATAGAAGTACAAATTATGCGGATACAACACACACTGACACCAAGAGTATGAATAACATACGCTTTGACACCAATATAGAGTGGGGGCAAAATAATACAACACGTTGATTGAATCGCCACAGTGCACATTTGTAGACCACGTACAATTACGAAAATTGAGCTATAAATAAACAATAGTATAAAAAGGTTAATAATGTATCTAAAATCCACAAATATTTAATAGAAAAAATGTATAGGAACATGTATAATAAATACGTGAACAAAAGTTTACAATACCCCACTTTTTTCTCCATATTATACATGAAAATTATTGTAGGATTATTCCAGAATGTTCTAATACATTCTATTATTTGGCAACCGAACTTTCGTCAGCATTCATCTCCAATAACGTGTTATTAGTACAGAAGCTCTCATTCTGAAAGGTCGTAAGCATGGGTAAGAATAAGGACATCAGCCAAGATCTTCGCGAACGTATTGTGGAGCCTCATAATGAGGGTTTGGGATATCAGAAGATGAGTGCACAACTGTGTGTTCGTATAGCTTCGGTTGGAACCATAATACGGAAGTGGAAACGCCGGAATACGACTCTCAGCAAGCTTCGAACTGGCCGTCCACGGAAGATTAACGACCGTGCTGCTAGAAAATTGATCCAAACAGCAGTGTAGAGGCCTCAAACTACTCGTAAAGAATTCAAGGATGATCTCATGGCATCTGGGATCGAAGCCAGCAAATACACGATCAACAGGGCACTACGCCGTAAAGATCTTCGCTCCCGCAACCCTCGCAGGACACCTCTTCTCCAGAAACGTCACGTCAAGGTCAGGCTGAAGTATGCCAACGACCATTTGAACAAGCCAGCAGCATTTTGGCATCCAGTACCAGTACTGTGGTCAGATGAAATCAAAATCGAACTATTTGGGAGAAA
The DNA here is from genome assembly GCA_006783055.1 of Trinorchestia longiramus. Taxonomy (NCBI): domain Eukaryota; kingdom Metazoa; phylum Arthropoda; class Malacostraca; order Amphipoda; family Talitridae; genus Trinorchestia; species Trinorchestia longiramus. The sequence continues at coordinate 130,671 of VCRD01000603.1, read as the reverse complement.
CAGCACAAACCAGGTTTGGAGGAAACAAAACGAAGAGTATAAACCAAAGTGTTGAGTTTGGAGGTGGCTCAATCATAGTGTGGGGATGTTTCAGCTCATCAGGGGTAGGTAAATTTCACATCATTGAAAGAACCATGAATGACAGGAAATATCGTGAAATATTGGAAGAGCAACTCCTACCTTCAGTTCGTTTGTTGAAATTGAAACGTGGATGGAAATTCTAACAAGACAACGATTCAAAGCATACTGCAAACGAAATCAAGGAATGGTTGAGGATGAAGAATATAAACATTTTAGAATGGCCAAGTCAATCCCCGGACATGAATCCGATCGAAAACTTGTGGAGGGAATTGAAATTGAAGATTCAGAAGAGAGGTCCCAATAACATCACTGAACTCAAAGAAATTTGCATTAAAGAATGATATATGATTACACTCGAAACTTGCAAAAGGCTGCTAGTGAGTTACTGTAAACGTCTCGAGGCCATAATTATCATTACGAAAATTTTAAATTAAGAAGCATCCTACTAACATGCGTTGCGTAATCTCAGGCAGATGTCAATTATTCTTGCGTGTGTTTGTGAATACACGTATGCACACTCAAGCCCCTTTTCTCGGTGTAAATGAAATAGCTTGTGACAATAATTATTCATATTCAACCATAATTCTTGCCATGTTCAACATTAAATCTAATTTTTATTATATCTGATGAGTAAATAAATTTACAGAGTTGACGTTCGTTATTAAGCTTGTCTTCCAAAATTTTACATTACCAGTTTCGTGAAAATATATAGTATAAAAGTATCGGAGTATCGGCTAAGATCCTTCATTTTTTTGAATGTCGATACCGATACCGATACTCGAGAAAAAGGCCGATACTGTCGATAACGATATTGATACCGATACCATCGATACATCTCTAATTAATACATTCGATATTTTGTCGTTTAGAGAAAGAGATGAACCAAAATTAACCGAAGGGTGCCTCAAATTCCCCCCAAAAAATGTTGGACTGCGAGTTTACTGTTACACTAATATGAAAGTGCAATACGAAGAATACAAAACTATTTACATACATGATACGTTAACTTTCAAGTCATGGCTTCATGATTAAATGTAATTTTTACAGAACTGGTTATTTGCTTAACTGTTAGAAAACAGCCCCAAATCATAACTCAAAAATAGAAACGGTTTGAAAAAAATGGCTCAACAAAGTTTGTCCTCACTGAACTACAACCAAACATTTTCATACTGTTCCTTTTTTATTCACCAAATGGGATGTAGGTTGAGGAGCGGAAAGGTAATTAATTACTTTGTTTGAAACTATACGCCAAAACTAAACAGATTTATGCGGTAAGAAGGCAAGTTGTGAGAGCGAGCAGCACCGCACTGAGCCAAAAACGAATGACCTCTTAAAATATGCACCAACTTTTTGTCCTGCAAGAAGAGCAGCTGCCAAAGTTGTTACTCAAGCTTCCTGTATGAAAGTGGGCGCAGGTTTTTGAACAATTTTACAAAAAATTCCTCGGGAGTTCGTGAAAGATTTCCTGGGGCTAAATTTGAGTCATGACTGTGGAAATGTTAACTTTGGTCTAACAGTTAAGTGCAAGCTCTTAATTGAAAGTCTGACCACGTAAATATTACCGCTCACATTTCTGTTATTTCAATAACACTTAGCATGCGTATTGTACACGTTTCCTTTAAATTTCAGAGCTCAAATGTTGCTTCCAATTATTTATATGAATAAGAAGCCAAAATTCTACAAACATTCTTTTTATGATTCTTAAAACATACTGACAAGTAAGGAGCCTTTTACTTTAAAAAGTGACAGTGCAGTCAATTGGAGTCAGGGAAGTAAAAAGTCGATAACAGAATGTGCTGCAATCTGGCATACAACATCGATCATGTATTTGTGCAAATTAAAAATATATTGCTGAAATTCATCTATACAATTTATCTCCCTAAAATCAGAGCTTCGAATTATAGTTTTATTGTACATTTTATATTCTCGTACATGAGCAAGTTTTTTTAAACGTGCAACCAATTCACATTTTAGGTTGCATTAGTTACTTCACTGGCCCTTGTAGCTTTAAAAAAAATGATTCATAGTAAATGACGTTATGAATATGCAAGTACTTCTACCAGTTGCCATGTACTTACTAGTACAACTTTGTAAGATTCAGTAAACTTTGTTCCGTTATTAACCCAAAAATTACGGTGTGTTGTAGTAATGACAAAACCACTCTAATTAATTGTGCCCAGCGCAGAGTAATACTGGAGGCACTTAGGGAATTGAATTGGAACGACACAGACGTGAACTGCGGAGAATTATAAGTGAATTCAGAGGTAGTAGCACGGCTACCAGCTGCACCAGAAACTGGATGGCGATTAGGATTAGCGTGTTAAACTGTGAGACTAACGCTAAGTCTAGTGGACTTATTATACTTGGGTGGGATCCTAGAGAACATTATATAATTTAAATATTTATTCTTTCCAGTTGATAGAGTAATCTGTCACTCGCACTTCAGGTAATCATCTTTCCTAGGGAATAATGCATCCGAGTAAGAGTTTTTCATCACTATAAGAAGTATTTAAAATTTTTTAGGAGTCAGTCTTGAAGTAAGGCGCTCGAGTTTAATGCTCTTCGTCAGCTGTAACACATACTATTTTTCTTAACGTCTGTCTATTTGCAAAAAAAGTAGCGTTAATACAACATGAATTCGTAATGCCACTGTTTTAAAGGTATACCCTCTGCAATAAATACAGCTTTATAAGAAATAACATATATGACAGATGGATGTCTCCTAATTTAATTTTGTTGGAATGAATATACGGCTCTAGAAATATCATCAACACCTTGCTTTACATGTGATTTGTATGCATTCGTAAGCTGGAAAGTAATAGGTTGCGAGAAAACAGACCTGCTTCTCATGACTGTTGAGGCCTCCATCACAGAAGGATCAACATGCAGCGCCGTGACCAAATTAAGCCTATTATTCTGTGATGAAAAAAATCTTTTCTTGTGAGAAATTGGGCTTTCCAGGGGCAGTCAATGTATGATTGACCTGTTACATAGTGCATTCTTGAAAGAAATAGGGACTTTTCAGGTACACTTAATAAATTATTGACGTACATTTCATTATTTTACATCCATGAAATATTTTTGCTGGAAATTTTAGAAAGTAAAAGTTATAATACTGTAATACTATAATGGGTAAATTTGTATCATTGTAACGGTGAGAACTAGGGCATCAGTAAGGGTCAAAAGTTCACTCTAGAATAGCGTGTTCTTGTGCCAGTTTACTTGTTGAATCACCTCCACGTCGAACGAACAAGATGTACGGGAATGTGGCACCTCACTGAGATGAACAAAATGTTTCAGAAAATCAATATTTGGTGCTGGTCTGATGAAGAACTAGGCTCATACAAAGTGGATTCCTAGTGGCAGTTAAAAAAAAGCGTATGGGTTTATTTTTTTTAAGGGTCGGAAATAAATGTCGCAGTTAAACGTGGAACAGTTCTGCGTTTTTGTGATTTTGAGTCCAGTGTTGCGACCAGTTTCCCAGCGATATTCTCTCTCATATCTGTCATCAAGATAGCAGACTTTCAATTATTTTGTTGTGTGAAGGGCTGGGTCCCTCCAACGGCGATCACGTCATGATTTCTTTTAGAAATTTTTCTTTTTCCAAACGGTAGCAGTTGGTTCATATCTCTTGTTTTTTTCACTTCCATAAAATGCTTAATCAATGTTTATTCATGCCTGTGAATCAAAGTCCTAGTATTTATGTAAATGCAGGCTTCTCCAAAATTAACCCTTTCGCTGCGGAGCTCTGTGGGCTTGCAACTATTTCATGACTGGGGATTTCAGTCATGCGCAGCGAAAGGGTTAATATTCTTGTGATTTGGCGTTAAAATCAAATTTGACACTTCTAAATCAATACTCTTTTAATCTTAAAGATTTTTTAATGCTGGAGAACAAATTTGCCGACAATGCTTTGTCACAGAGCTCTCACTAAAAGAAATAGAATGATTATTCAATCAGATCTCAATCGTCTACATCAATGGACCGAAATCTGGCAAATGAGCTCCAACAATGACCTATGTTCAGTCATGCACGTTGGTGCTATAACCGGCATTTGACAGGCACTTAACGGAATGACACACCTACTAAAGCAGTGGAGCAACAAAGAGATCTTGCATCATTATCACTGAAAACCTCAAACATGACAAACAAGGGGAAAAAGTTTCAAAAATGAAAGTAAGATCCTTGTGTTCAGTGCTAGAAACTTCAGGTACAAGTGAAAGAACATCACATTATACATGAAGCTCTATAAAGCGTTAGTGCGCCACATGTAGAGCATGCAGTGCAGTTGTGGTCTCATACCCAGCGAAAAGACATTAATAAAATGGAAAAAATTTAGCGTAATGCTACAAAAAGGATTCCTGCACTTCGTAATGTCAGTTACGAATGACATCTTTAGCAGCTTGAGCTCATTTCTGTAAAACAAAGAAGACTGCGAGGATAATTCATCGACAACTATAAATATCTCAAAAGCTTCAACGATGTTACCTTGCAAGAGCCTTTTAACAGAGACGATAGTGTGCTAACCTGACATAACTACCATAAACTTATTAAAAGAACTTCCACGATATTTCGGGCTCTAAATTTTTTTCCAGTTAAAATTACCAGAACCTGGAGCCAGCTACCAGAAAATATTGTTTCTGTTAGTACTGTGAACACATTCAAAAATAAATATTAGATAAGCAATCCCCAGTTCTGTAGAGTAATTATTTCAAATGTTTCTTAATTCTTGGGGATCAATTATGACTACGGTGCGTGTGCGTGATTAAGGAGTGTGCATGCAACTGACATGTCTGTGTGATTGAGGTGCATGTGCGTGATTGACGCCTTTATGTCGGAAGGCATGGGACTTGGGAACTAAAAATAAACCAGACGGCTCATTCCAGTTCCCATATTATATTCTATTCTAGTTTCCAGATTGACGACCGAGAAATGTTATCCATTTATACTTAAATGAAGTTCATAACAATATTTCAGATGAGAGGAACTTGTGCAAAGCAGGGATAAGATCCCACTCGTGGGAGAAATATGTCTATAATTCGTTAATTTACACTTAAGACAAATTTAACCGCAGAAGCTGCGAGGCGGCTCTCTGTTATTTCAATGTAGTTTGGTACGAAAATAGACCCAAATCCATAAAGTCATGCAGCACTCACCCACATGTGATGCTTTTCCATCTCTCTTATGAAGATATAATTTTTTTCAGGAATATCGCTCGATAGGAATATTTATGTTCATCAACAGCCATTTCTATAACTATTTAAGACGAACCATTTTTGTAAATATACCGTAATTAATACTCAATAGCTGAAGCAAAACGATGCGACTAAATAGACCGCTGAGGTGAAACTGGTATCAGACGCTGCCTTAACTGAACCAACGCAGCTGATGTTTTGGGGGTCTAAAATTTCTCAATAAAACATATGGAATGCTTATTAATTGTGCCTATTTAAGTACAAAATACTCGTGAGCACGAATTTATAAAACAGTAACGCTTCTCAAGCTTCAGTCTTATCCAGATCCGGAAGGATAGTGATGATACTAATACACACTCGAGGTATAATTTATGCACGGGGAGAAAAACTTATTACATTCTTTCACGAGGCAACAGCAGGCACTAGAGCACGTTAGCTTGTAGAGTTGCTTTAATGAAGGCATTCTATAGTTGCTAAGCTTTAATTCTGCAGGAGAGTTGAAAATTAGGTTAGACATTTTTAAACATTTCTGGAATAACAAAAAGAATCGGTATGTAAAATGTGTCTCAGAAACTTCAGATTTTTGACTTCTTCTTTCAAAGGTAGTAATTTTCTCTATCAAAATGAAGTTATTCATCACAAAAACTAATCGTTTTTGAGTGGGAGAGTAGTTGCACCGTCACGGGACCTAGATATTAACAATAAACACTCAAATTTTACCCGGTATTTGGACTATAAAGTATTTTCTACTGACAATTCAGGAAATTACTCGTGATGAGGAACGTTCACAACATTAAAAAAATGTTTTTCTATGGAAAAAATTGCAGCTAGAACATAAAATAAGCTTTTGCTTGTTATTAAGTAAAATTTTTTCATGAAATTTAATAAGATCTTTCGTACAAGGCAGTTATAAAAAGAAAAAATATATTTTACGCTGCATATTTTCAGTCCCGGTAGCTATTAAAGATATTTATAGTTAGCTATTAAACAAGATGGGCCAGTATATTGCACTAGCTAGTCATTAATAAAACTAAAACTGAATAACATCGTTATAAAAGGTCTTTTGTTTTGATCTTTTATCGCTCCTTTGTACTTAAAAAAAATCTTATTCAAATGTCTATCATTTGTTTTCGAAGGATATTAGTGATGAAATATTCAAATTAGTCTTTATTTGAAACAATAACCATGATTCTTGTGAGGAAGACGATTGTGAAAGACTGAATTTCTTCAAAATAATTGAAAATTTTTAAAACACATACGTGTTCGCAATTGGTGAAATAAAGTACGAATACTTTCAACAACGATTCTTTGACACGGTATTGAACAGTGGTAGTTCTTTGCACTTTTTGTTTCTCCAAAGAAGCGTGAATATTAATTGCAGAGTGTGGAGATTGACCATCACTAACACGTTGCTGTTGCACGCGAGGTGACTGACTTCACATCAATATTCTGTCGTTATACGTCCACTGCTGACAAACTTTTAATCGCCTGGCATATCAGCTAATTAGAACTGGAGAAGTTGGAGAGGATTGTATCTCATAAGAAAATATTTCCGACCGAGGGAAAACGTCATCGGTTGAAGCTAATAGATGATAGCATATCGGAACCCAAATCCTACAGAGTTTAGTAAAGACTGGATTTTTTCTTTTAATATTGCACACTGTCACTAAGAACGTTGGAAAGAGGGTTATACAAAGACAATTCAATACACACACCAATTTACCGCAGTATTTGAAAAAGAATAAAAACTTCAAAAAGTCTGTCACTTTTACTGCAGAGGTGAACATAAAATTCGGCAATAAATATGTAACCAGAAGGCCACAGAAGACTTAGAATAGCCACTCTCGGAAGAAATGCAGCTACGATGTTCCAGTGAACGTTTCACTGTAAAAATTAGAGAATAATAGTCATTAAGCTCTTTCATAACAGTTTATCATTATAGTTCCTCGCTCACCGAGCTCCTAAGCCACGGTAAAGCCCTTAATAAAGCTGCCGCATAAGCTGCAGTGCTCAAGAACAGCTCCCGTGCTGTGCTGGTGCACAGTGACACCCGTTTAGGCGGAACGACGAAGAACCGGAAAATCTTAGACGAAATGAAAGTGATGTATCGCATTCCTGACCTCGAAGCAATTTCTAAATTCCCGATCTGGTAGGAATTCTTTTTCAGCTGTCGTTAAATTATATACTTTAGCAGTTGCTGTGCAGGTCCGTATTGTGTATAGAAAACTCGAGGGGGTACTTGAACAGTGCAACTTATTACTTACGTAAAACCACTCAGCATGCTACGCTAACTTGTACTTTTTAGAGGGTACGGCGGAACCTATATTGTGAGAGAAGTACACAAAAGAAAGGCTATTTAGTTTTCTTGCTCTGTGCGTCGTGCTTCAGAATTCAGGTACAATGCGTGGGATCGGCACACCTGCTTAACTTGGCGTATTACAGTGAAAAATCTGACACACTGGCAGGTAAATTGAATACTTGAGAGTTGACACCTCAGGCAGTGAGACGGGCATTATCTAGCAAGCGGTCACCATGGTCATCGGACACGAAATATACGAGTGTACCCTGATACCTGCCCGTATATCAGTAGGACAATCGTCATCAAAGGGAAGCATTTTACTTTCAGATAAAGAGGCTGGTCAATTCTCTTCCGGCTGATGTTTAGTTGCTGATCACGTGAGAGTGTGGATCTCAGGGAGAATTCCAAAAATACCAAAGCGAAGTCTTGAATCCGTTTGAGATTCGCCTCTGTGGCAGACGTGCCTGCATTGACTACTAGAACATCGAAGGACACAAACACGTTCTGCAGCAAGATATTGTACTCTAAGAAACAAAACTATAAGGAATACAGCGCTCCAATGTCCAGAAAAATACAACACCTATTTTATGCAAGAAAAGGCTATTAGATTCTTCATTTATAATTTCCATATGACTACATAGGTATTTTTCTTACGAAATTCAGAATCATCATAGGAACAGTAATTTTAAATGAATATAGTATAGGTCAGTGTTGTAGGAAAATACTGAATTTAATAGAAATTTTAGGAGAAAATTAAAGTGCAAATATTGTTGCCATGCTGTACTAATCATGTTCACCTCAAATTCAAACTACGAAATTTAAAATCGCTGAACGTTCTGAATGAATATTGCTTTGAAGAATGCAATCAATTGTAAACATTTAAAACTAGGCTTCATAATGAACTCTAGATAGTACTAGTAGAAATTACACGGTATAGATTTGACAAATTTGAAATTGCTAGTTGACCTACACATGAAAATTCACGTGTTTTTACTGAATTTTTGCCAGTGGACGCAGACTGTCAATGATTTTCCATATTGAAGGAAGTGCCTTTGGTATCCAAAATACAATGCTTACTATACATGTATATCCTACCGAATTTTCTCCTATCTAAATCCTTAAGAGCGTGACGGAAAGACCGACCAAGCAAGCAAGTAAGCAAGCACTAATGCTGTCTTTAAATTTTCTTAGAATGGGAAACGTAGGCAAAGTGTATTCAATATATCTACATACCAGTTTCCAAATATCTGGGATAATTTTTCGTAGTTTTTTCTTAAATCGCTCCATAAATTGCAAAAGTTATCACAGTTAACGTATGTTGTGCTGTTCATGTAAGGTACTTGTAATCAAAATATAACAATGACATGTCTTAAATTAAAACCTCTGTCTTGCAGATCGATATTTTCAACTTTACAAACACAGGTGAGTAAAGCTAAATATAGCAGCAGAGTTAAAAGTTTTTGAACAAATTCTATTTGAAACTTAGGGCTATCTAAGTTTCTAAGCTAAGTTAGGGGTTGGCTAACTAGCAAGCACAGTTTGCCAAATTTTGAGTGAGCGAGGTTTGCTTGGAACTGTTCTTGGTGTACGGAGTCGGAGGCCGAGGAGGCGGGGGTCAGAGATTACGGAAGCCATTTCAAAGCTTCATGAGAGTTCTTAGGAGCCGCTCAGAACTTTTGGTAAGAGTTCCTCTTCCTTGAAGATGGCAACACTGCAAGCTTCAGGAAGTATGCCATAGGAAGTGGCCATTCATGCAAAAGTTCCGTTGATGGCGTACTTTCGTGTTTGATGTATTCGCTCAAATTTCTTACATGACGCATACTAAACAAAACAGTTCAGACGAAACTTCGCACAGTTTAAATACTGTTTGTTTCTCCAAGTTACAGAAAATGTAAATCGAGTTCTGACGTAATTTACTTAAATGCATTCTTATTTACATTTAAAAAAGTATTTCTTAACTTTGAGTGTTCGCAGAAACTTACCAAAAAATCATTCGATGTTTATGTTTACTGAAGTGTCAGAACGAAACAACCATCTTAGTTAACAAAGAAATACGAAGATGAAATATGAAAACAATAACAAATCTCCTAGAGATCCTGAAAAATTTATGCAAAACGTTGACAAACACCAACTAATTTTTTTTCGAAAGAGCATCTTTGCTGCAACACTATCTTCCCTACACGAAAACCAGACTAGAAATACAGCTCCTTTTCCGTTCCTTCTTGCTTTGTCTCAAGTTTTCGTAGAGAAGAAGCACAACACTCTACTTTGCTCTAAAATTCACGACAGAGCGAGCTGCGTAAGTAGAAAACTACCTTTGACTTAGCGTTGCCCTCACACAGGGTACATCTGGCTATGAATCTGCACTTTAGGCTACAAATGGAAACGAATGAATAACAAGAGAAGATAACAGTGCAAGAAAGGAAAATTGCGTGTTTTATTTAGCAGGCGAGCGTAAGCAGCCCACATGAAGTCTACTCAGGTTGGGGCTGTATCTCGTTCAGCTCGTAAATTGTTCCTCACCGTCTATGGGAAGGTACGCAGCAACTATTTCGATTCATTGTTGCAGATTTTCTGCTCTCAATTTTTTCTGCATTAATGATCATAATTAATTATTACAGAGTATTTATAGAAAAGACATTAGAAAATGAAATAAGCTAAATACCTATTAGTAATGTGAAGGAAAGTTATTGAAATCAATTTTAAAACTTCTATAGCCCAGCGTCTCAATAACACTCTTCGTCGAAGCAAAAAACACACAAAGACGAAGAGGTCAGCTTCGTACGCTAAAGATTTTGCTCTACAAAAACAAGCAATTGTAATTTCTCATGGTTTTTGGACTGTGTTTTTTGAGCGATTTAATCCAAGACTGATTAGGAACTAAAGGTAATAAAGAGAGTAGGTAAAAAATTCGGACCATTCTTACTTGCAGTGAGAAGGCCGTTTGCTCTGAAAATTATTTATTGATGTTACGAACGATCTGAACAAAAGTTAATATATTGAATAAAACTTAAATTTGTATGCTTCAATAAGAAATTAGTAGCAATAGGTCAGATATGAATAACAAAGGAATTTTAAACTTATACGAAATTAGTACAAGTACGAGTACTTCGAAACAAACTCCTAGGTCAATTTCTACATGGTATTGTTGTGATGTTGTTCCAAGTAGCTGAACTAAGGAAGCAATTTTCAACTAGTAGAATGTTTTGAAATCATTTGAACGACTAACCCCTGTATATAATTACTTTTGATTAAGAATACTGCAGGACGTAAAGTAACGAATACGTTAAACAAAAATATAATATGGAATACTGTAGACAAACTACTTGATACACGGAGAGAAATCTTAGAGTGAATTGTACCGGATATACAGCATGAATTATTGGAGGAAATGATACTGGAAATACAACGAATTTTACTCATAATGAATGATATATACAGAGTAAAAATACGCCTCATGTATGTAAAATGTAAGAACATTTCTGTGAACTGAGTGAATTACTACGTTAATAACCTTCTATCGCCGTAATTATTCCATTTCATATTATTTTGTAAGGAAGTACATTAATCACAGTACGCGAAGTGTATGCTTACATTTATGTTTGTCATTTTCTTTTCCGCTTACTGATATAAGAGAAATTTCTTACTTAGATACTGGCAATTATTCAAGGCATCTTTTCTTTTTAATGAATTTAGTCATTGAGGACGATCTTCATAAAACGTAAGTGGATATTAACCCCTTCCCCAACAATTTTTTTGTTAAAAACGTTTCTTTTTCAGACTAATTTTTTATTTTGGTTCTATATAGAACTTTTTGGTTCATGGCTTACAAAGGCTTAAAATCGACGAGTATATATAATACGTATGTAGCTGGTTTTTGAAGGTAAAGTTTTAGACGAGTATACTTGTCGACGAATGAAAAAAGAACATTTTGTGAAAACGTGTATACAAGTTTCTGCCGGGGAAGGGGTTAACTGCCGTAATTGGGTTCCGACGTTTTTCAAATGAATTGAATTTCAGTAACATTAACGTACTTTTTCTGCTGCGACAGAGCAGAAATATTTTTCTAACACCGACTATGCGACGTTACTAGCGTTACAAAGAGAAGCTTTTGTAAACAAGGTCGTAATTTTCTGACGGATTTTGTAGCACAACTTCTGTGATGCAGAGGACACGAGGACGTGAGTTTTGCGAGAATTTTTTAGGGAGTTTAGGCAGACTGGCCCATGTGACCATAAAACAGGTATTTTTTTGCTTTTCAAAAAATGTGCCGTGGTAATTCACCAACGTTGGCAATCTATAAGTTTTATAAACTATAAGTGAACATTCCCATACCACTAAACACGGGCTTACTTACGAGAATAATATTATTGTTCTAAATGAGCTTGCACCATCTAATGATTCTGATGTGATGACGCAACAACATCAGTATATGAACAGTAATATAATTCAATGATAAGAAGGAATCATAAAAAAATCGTCGACATTGGCTAAAGGTATACGTCCTGCCACAGTGCACATCCATGGCAAGTCAATCATGTGACGTCTGAAGAAATAGTGTGTGTTATAAATAAGCTTTCACTAATACTATTCTTTTGCACTTTTTTCTGAACATTCTGGGATTTACTTCATCGACCCAGCTACGTACGCTGTGTTCTGAGATGCTGTTATATTCACATCATATATCAAAAGTAACATTCGCTCCACGTTGTATGATAGATGCAGAGTAGCCAGCTATTCAGATCCTCTATTCCAGGGTTTCCCAACCGGGGGTACATGTACTTCCTAGGTCTATCAATCTCAATCTATCTCATTCGCTATCTCATGAACAACATGAAAGCTTTTTTGGATTAATTTAGGAAAATAGCTATCAATAATAAGTTGCATACGACATAATTCATCCATGTGCACAGTTGTACGAGTACAAATATTGATAGGTTATCTAAAAGTTCTGTGCTGTATACCCAGGAATGAGTGGAACATTATGATTTTTTCCTAAATACTCGTGCTGCGGTGTTTAAACTAGGAATATAATAATAATAATAATCTTAAATAATCGTTTGAATGCGTAGTTAACCTGTTCTACGTTGGTGCGAAGTGAGACTTGAGGTGTCTGACGTTCGTTAGTGCCATTTAATCATCAACAGTTAGAATAGAATAGAATAGAATGAGGTGATAGGAATGAGCCTTTTGGCCTATTCTTGGGTCAGTACCCAAGTCCCATGCCGTAATTCTAGCCGCGAATGGTCAAGCACAACTGACCACGGCGGCAGCAGACCTCGAACCCGGGTCTTTCCGCATCACAAGCGGGTTCGCTCACCAGTCGACCAAGCTGGTGAGTTAACGTTTGTCGTGCTGATATTTTCTTATGTTGAGATTGCAGAATCATATTTCATGAGTTTGTATAACCATTGGTTTTTATACCATAAGAGCAACTATTTTTCTCACAGTGTCTTTTTTAAATATCAATAATATATCTTAATTTCAGGAATTATTTCTTCAAAATTATGCAGATACTTTTTTATAGCCCATATTACGAATACGATGCACAAAAAGCGCAAGTATTTAGAATCGTACATGCAGGTCAAATTTATATCGATAAGAAAAAAATGGAATTGGAATTCCTCAGTGTATTCTTTGTGAAAAAACATTGGGGAAGGACTCAATAAAGCAAAGCCTCCTACCTAGAGATATGGAGAAAAGTGAACCAAATGTTAAATACAAGGATGTTGATCTTTTCAAACGGAAAGAAGAAACACTTAACAAGTAAAGATTGATTGGAAATAAGCTTTTCATTTCGAACAAACGAATACGATGGTAAAGGCTTTATATGAAGTGTCATTAATGATTGCCAGACAAAAGAAGCCTTATACCCTCTGTGAAAATCTTTCACTTCGAGTAGCAAAATAAATGATATGATGTGTTACTGGTGAAGAAGCAGCGAAAAAGCTCAACTCAATAGCGTTGTAAAATGATACTGTTAAAAGACGTATTGAAGATATGTCACAAGACATGCTGCAATAGCTACTTACTGAAATGAAAAACTCAAGGCAAGGGTTTGGCATTAACGTGAATAAACTACAGATATCTCAAATTGTGATACATTGCTTGTATTTACCCGTTATCTTGGGGAGCAAAGTGTTAAAGAAAATATGGAAAAAATTCAATGTTGGAAGGAACGACCAGAGGAAAAGATATGTTCAAGCTGGTCAATGTATTTTCCAAGACTGTGGATGAAAATATATTGATGTGAAAAGTTGTAAGACGGATGGAGGACCAGTAATGTTTGGACGAAGACCTGGCTTCAGAGGACGTGCTCTGGAAGTAGCTCCACGTGTGGTATAATATTTACTCGCTGCTTGATACATCGGTGTGCGTTGGCATGCAAAGTACTGTCTACAAAGTACTAATTACCGAGCAGTCCAGTGTGTTGTTACAGGTGTTCAAACTCGTAAACCATGTCAGTGGTACTGTCCTCAAAAAGCAGCTTTTAAAATTGTCAGTGGAAGATTTTGAAGCAGAACATTATACTTGTTTTTTATACCCACGTCTGCTGGCTCTTCCGTGGGAATGTAACAAAAAGAGTGACATTCGAAATAAATTACTTCAATTTTTTTGATGTGTTAACTCGCATTATAATTTCATCACTGTATTGGAAGACAGTGCGCTTATCTTGAAACTTGCCAGTCTTGTTGACATATTTGAAGCCATGAATTTCATGAATCCAAGTCTCCGAGGAACAGAGACAACAATCTGTGGCTTCATGCCTAAGCTCAAAGCATTATTGAGAAAAATTCGTCTCTGGACAAATAACGTGCAAACCACTACGTTGGCTATATTCAGTTCAGTGGCTAAATGTTGTGATGAAAATTACAGACTTGGACTGATACACTGAAAATATTAATTAATAATCATATTACAAAGCTAGAAAAAGCATTAAGTTATATACCAGCCCCTGACGAAGATAAACTCGTCAAGCTTTGAAGTCCATTCACATCAAATCCAGAACATTTACAACCAGAAACAAGTAAACAAGGGGACCTCCAACATGATCAAACGGTGTTTGACGTTTATTCTGAAGGGAACGTATGCAATTTTTGGGTTAAAATGCTGCAATCATACACAAAAATAGGTGAACCTGCGCATTACGGTCGTTTTCATGAACCATGAACCCTCAGTGAATCAACTTTTTCCATTTTTTTCGGATAAAAACAGAAGCACAGGTAAAATTTGAAGACAAATTAACATGAAATTCGAAAATGGATGACTTGGCTGATAAAAAAAAATAAATCAGAAATCTCATTAAAATCAATTTAATTTGCAGGGTTCTAAATATTATGTCTGCAAATGTACTTTGTTAGGTAATATGTGAACATTTCTTATAGCGAGCTCTTAAATCTAATAAAATCTCAGTATTAAGTGGAAGCCAAGTGTAGTCTGATGCAGTTTTTATATGATAATATTTTTCCTTTAGTTTCATATTATTTCTGAATATCAACTTATATTTCATCGATATTAATTGGAAGTTGTTGCCTTTATATTTTGTTCTACTATTGAAAAAGTATGCTCATATTTATATTAGAATGTGTGCATGTATTTTTTGTAACGTTAGTTGGAAAACTGTTCTTGCAATTGTAAGGTGTATATAACGTATCTGGCGTTAAACTATCTGTAGAACAAAAGTATCAGCATAATATCCCCATTTTATCATGATTGATTTCTAAGTAGTACATGGGGACATGGCAACTTGATACGAGGTACATGATAGCAAAAAGTTTTCGTGTTCTGCTCTATTCCAACCGCCATCAGACGTATGCCTCACAAAGTGGTACCTCACTTCAAATGAAGAAGATGTACTTCGCAAGGTGCACCTCACGAGCTGTACTTCACGAGGTGTACCTCACGAGGTGCACTTTACTCAGTGTACATTACAAAGTGTACCAAGGTGTAGCTGGAGGCCAATTTCTTAAACCCTTCACAGGCTCCCCATGCTTGGGCCATCAACGAGTCCCCAACAGTTGTTCCCCTAGAACATGTCTAAGCCGATTTGTTTTCTTTATGCTAGTTGCACTATTGTCAGCTACCGATGCATCTCTTTTCTGTAGGTTTAGTTGTTATCTTTCATGTGCAAGAAAATGCATCCTAAAATAATCGAAGAGTTTAACAACCTGTATGTGTTTCTGTAAAAAGTTTTAGAATTCTGCCCAAAATGACTTTTGGGTCTTAGTTCTCTGATATGATACACATTGATTCTGAGCAAAAACTGAACGTGAAAGGCGTGAATGATAAATACCATTGAAAAGTGAACGTTTACCAGTAAATGCGAAAAAAATACTTTGAAAAAACATGCATAGCGCACAGCATTCCTATAAAAGCATATCCTCACAGTTTTTATTAACCCTATTCATGATGCCCCCATCACAATTAGACCGTCATGCTTAGAATACCAATGTAGAAATTAGTCGTAGCATTTGCAAAGCATGTACATACACTACAAAAAACTCAATATTTCTCCATCCAAGCTTACAATTCAAAATATTAATTGATGCTGCATCCAATGTATATCTGTTTTTTTTACTACGAGGCGAAGAAAAAGTCTTATTGCGAGCAAAACACGTACTAATTTCAGAAAATAAAAGGATCAACTTCCCAGGCCTTGTAATTTATTTGGCTGCGTGCGAGGATTTCTTTTCGGTAGCCTATCTTTCTTTCTTGGTCGAGGATTCTCTGATGGGAAATTCGTTTCCAAGGATCTCTGAAGATTAATTCGTAATGATTGCAGAGAATCTGGAGAGCCACCAAAAGCCAGCCTCGAATTCCAGGTCTGGGTTACATAATTCGAGCTCTGTTACACGGGTTGACTTCTGAGCACCTCGGCGCACCAGGAACAAACATAGCAGCCATAGAAGCTTTGCAAGAGCCGTCGTCTGGGCTACGGAAGGACACGATGTACATAGGACATGCTTACAGTAAACACGACCCTCCATTTTATGGAGGTTCATTATTTTTCGGATTATGTCATGAGTATTTACATTACGATAACTGAAGAGCTTTTCTATAAATTAATATTGAATCTGAGAGGGAATATTTAATTTGCAGCGTTCAGGTTTAAACATAGATGTTTGTATTAGAAAACAATGTAATCTTGGTTTAACATTTGACAGTTATTGATACAAATATATTGCAATCATGCTCTGAAAATATTTTATTCAAATAATCCATACGCACCCAACCAAAATCACATTTTAATGCAATTTATTCATTTATTCATTCTCTTCACAAAACAATCTCCAGTTTATTCCGACTACATGAGAGTCCCCAACAAATACAGTTCATCTCCCTGCAGCTTATATATAACAGGCACATGACAGCTGCCAATAGCAGATCCTGTCTGTGATGCCTGACAAGGCAAGTAAATTACAGGTGGTCCGATGTGCTCTCCCTATGAGCTGGTCGCCCCCCTGTGAGGGTGAGTCAGTGTTTTTGCAGCGTAGGGTTCAAGTATAATACATAAGGGAAGGGGATTTAGCTTTATAGCTGGACAGAATGTACATGTACAATTCTGGGTGGTAATACTCTAATAACTTGTTTTATGACTGACATGACCATTGTTAGTGTTATTATTATTAGTGGTATTATAAGTATTTCTTTTGGTATTTTAATAATGTATCGCACAATAAAATTAATCGTCTAGATCAACCTATAATTCTTATCTATATATTTATAATTTTATTCAAATAAATTTTCGGAACATGACACAAATAAAACGGCTTTATGATGCCATCTCCTCTGCAGGATTTTTATTTCCTATGCGTTTGCATAGGAAATATTTTGCTGCGAATCCTTGAGGAATTAATGCAGGGTCATTTACACAGGAAGTGCCGCCTCGTTTCAACAGCCTCTGCCAGCCACAGACATCCAGCCACTTCCAGCTCTACAGGAACTGGCAAACGCAAGAACTCTCTAGACTTCTCAGCTCCCTATATCACTCTAATAAATGACTGCTCATAGCAACCAACGGTTGCCTTAGCTATTTCCTAAATATTAGGTCTGCAACTGTACTTTGTTAGGTAATATGTGAACATTTCTTATAGCGAGCTCTTAAATCTAATAAAATCTCAGTATTAAGTGGAAGCTAAGTGCAGTCTGATGCAGAATTAGGTGTTATCAGGACGACCACTTAGACGGCTTATTTTTCAGGGAGATGTTGACTATTTCGAAAGAAGTGAAATCGAAGCGCGTAACAAAAGTTCAGAGCTACCAATTCCAAAATATTCCGTCTGAAGTTCTTAATATGAATCCGTTGCACGTACTTCGCTCTTAATAATGTTCGTGGCATTTTTATTTCAAACATGGGAAATGACAATTGACTGTTATGCATCAAGATCAACAACCATTAAGCCCATTATAATTGTAACCCATTAAAATGTATTCATAATAAATTAAAACTATTAAAATTCGTTGAAATTAGTCAATAATAATCAATAATTAACAATCCAGGATAATAAAAACTTTCGGGAGTATCTATTTATTGTTTTCTTAATTAGTGTAGGACAAAGGTAGGAACAAAAATAGGAATACTAGCCCAATTACAATCGATATTCATGTAATTAAAAGTACTCTACAGTTCTGTCGTATTTATGTTTCTTTCTGTCTTGTAATGTATTCACACGATCGGTAAAAATCATTTAGCGAAATTCTTACCTAGTCTTAAAGAAAAATTTGATACAACACGCTTATGGAATACAACACATTAGTAACACGTTAGCAACACGTTAGCAACACGTTAGCAACACGTTAGCAACACGTTAGAAACACGTTAACAACACGTTAGCAACACGTTAGCAACACGTTAGAAACACGTTAACAACACTTTAGCAACACGTTAGCAACACGTTAGCAACATGTTTGCAACACATTAGCAACACGTTAGCAATAATTAGCAACACATTAGCAATAATAACACCAATTTTTTTCTCAACATTCGCAAGCAACCCTCAATCCTGCCAAAGTCTCGCGATTTCAGAGCCCAATCCAGGCTTCTTACATAGTGCATCAATTATTTGTATAAAAACCATATTCATAATTGGTATTATAAAATAAACAATGAAAAAATATTCATATTTATTTTTCATTATATGTTTAATAAAGGCATAGAAATATTTTTTTCCATTTCATTTATTCGGAGGTTTGCTCGTCTTTAGCTTCAGGTATGTTCTATACATGATCAGAATTTTTCAATAATTCATTGTTATTCAAAATTAAATAACCAGGAACTCTAAAACTGTGAAAAGCTTTATTTCTTTCTGAGCTGCTCCCACGGAACTGTATATTTCTCTATCACCGTTTTGCAAGCGCACTTAAAAAGAGTTGTTTAAGACGTTTAGTTCTAGTTTAAATACGAACCATAATATTTTTAGCCAAAATTTCACTTTATCTTCATCCATCTAAAGGATTTGTTCTCCATATTATTTGACGCTGAATGCATGACTAGTGTTTTCAAGATCATGTTCTCTATCAGCCAAAGGAAAAATGTTATCTGTTTAAAATTAGCATTTACAGTACAAACATTACTAACAGATTTTCCTCAGAAAACTCGGAAAAAGTGGGAGCATTTTATGTCCCGTCTAAACAGAATTAATAACCGTCATTAGTCTTCATTGTGAGTTTGGACTGTTCTTAATGTTCAAACGGCACGCATTCAGCTTTATTGTCCTATGGTTGTGATTCTTTTGTCGAATAGAATCTATTAAGCTCACTACAAGGACTACTACAAACAGGACGTGCACCGCCATATTGCTGACTACGCTAGCGGAGGCCATTGCATTCTTAGTAACATAACATTTTCTATGGGACAAATTGATCAAAAATTACTTCTTTCAAGCATTAGAAAGGATAATAAGGTTTTACAGTGAATTTTAAATGGTTTAAAGCACTGTAATGCTTTGAAATACCAATTTTAACCAGACAACATGTATTATTGTATGATCTTAGTGGCCACTTTATAGAAAGCCGAGTTGCTGCAGTTTTAGACTTAACAAATTGATTATAGTTAAACCTTTTCCAATGCAAACAACCAAACATACAAACATTCACGCATATAAACAAACAGACATAGAAGCAAAAATCTACCAAACTGCAGCGATTAGTCAGCCAACCGGGCCTTCTCTACAGAGGCCTGAAGAAGGACTGCCTTCTTCTGTTGGTCTTTCTCTAGGTTGTGGAGTCCATTCAATAGAACATTTGCCAGACGACGGAACATCTTGGGACAGTCAATATCAATTCCACTGAAATCATCAGACTAGGTCCTTTGTGCAGCAACTTCATCATGGCAGCATAGAAGCGGCCTTGCAGTTTCGGTTGTTCTCGGCCATGCCACTCAACACCCCACCAGAAAATTAAACAGTTGGACGAATCTGTACTTCATCTACCAAGAGAAACACATTCTTCTGCTGCAGTGTCTGGACTTTGTCAAATGTTTCCCTCAGCACCTGGTCCTTGTCAATAGATGAAGTGATGTACTGCAGCTTGCGTTTGCATGGCAGCACCAAAAAGTCTCTGAGCTGTTCATAATTACACTTTGGGTATGATTAAAAAGAAAAACAATCATTCATGGAAAACTGCTTCTGTAATAAAAATTCCAACTGACGTGTCAAAAATACCAACTTTTTCTCCTTCTCGGTGTTGACACCGGATGATGTGTGAGCTTGAAGAAGAGTGACAACATTTTGGATCGTTTTGTCAAACGGGATGACATAGTGCATTGCCAAACGCACAGTTTCGTCGAACTGAGTATACGATCTCAAACCAATGTTGGGATGAAGTGTCTTAAACAGTGGTGCTAATGCTGTTCTTGAACGCACTGAGCGTTAGTGGGGAACAAAACGTGGGCTTGTTTTCGACAATCACAGACAGGCTGCATTCACTGAAGTTGTCGGTCATGAACAAACACACAAGCCTTTCTTTCGATCTTGAAATAATCGAGTTCTTGTACTGCTTCTGCAGGTTACGTTCAGATTTGAAAGCATCAAATGAAGTAATCTTATCCTTCTGAAGAAAATACCTCAGTTGTTGGTCTTCAACATTCGCCGGGCAAGGTGCAGGTTTTGGAGATGGCAGACATGAAGCAGGCACATTGAAAATACTGTGCGGCGCCTGTTCTCCTTATTGTAATTACCCCAACAGTTCACAACCCCACACTTGTTCGGCATTTTTAATACATATAATTAGCAATAAACTTTGTGAACAAACAGTATCCATTTAGAAATGCAGCAATGCGCCTCGAAACAAGCAACAATGTCCGATTCAAACCGAGCGACAGACTACGACAATGTTCACATTGTGACAGATGGGGTATAACTGAGTTCAGTGAACTGGCCTCCGCTACCGTAGTCAGCTATATGGCGGTGCACGTCCTGTTTATAGTAGTCCTAAGCTCACTATGAATAGCAACGATTGAGCCCAGAAATCCCTGTATAACAGTTAAGATTAACATTAACCCTTCTCAAAAGTTCACTTAAGAATCAATGCAATCAGGGTTGAATGTTTTATTTGGGTGCCTCCACAAGTAAACATTCTGAATAGAATAGAATATAGAATAGAATAGAATGAGGCTATAGGAACGAACCTTCTGGCCCATTCTTGGGTCGGATAATTACTTCGATAATTATTCGGTTATTTTACTCAAGTCCCATGCCGTATTTCTAGCCGCGTCAACCATGTCGGCAGCGGGATTCGAACCCGGGTCTTTCCGCTCGCAAGCAGACTCGCTCACCAGTCGACCAAGCTGGTGACACCACTTACTAGGAACAAAATAAAATCGTCATTGATTTCAACTTGTTTTCATTGATTCATCATCTCATACTTTGTTTATGTTTGGTTTTTCGAAACTCCTATGAAAAAGTTTAAAATCAAAATAGGGATTTTCTGATAGTTATTCTTCCATGATAGCGAACTGCACATGTTCTTGATTTTCAATTAACTTCAAGATGTGGTATACACGTTATATGGCTGCCTGCCACTTGCAATATGCAATGTTGGTTCACAAGCTGATAGAAACCGAGCGCAGTTGAAAAACCAAGACCCTTATGAATGGATAAACTATCCCAGGAGATCTCATACTGGATTAAGACTACAACTTTCTTCACCAAGTTGGCACTAGGATAAGAATAGCTGTGTTGATATGACTGAAATTAAAGCGGACTGCTCATCATACTCTGATCAACAACATACACAAGATGTAGTCGTAATGTTTTGCAATATTATAACAATTTATTTGAGTACCGTTGTGTTCTTCAATGAAATTCGATTCAGTCGAACAAATATTTATGTTTGTGGCAATTCCATTGCAAGTGAACTTTCAATGTTTGATCTCCGAATTGACGTTGAATTACAAATTCAAGGTGGATGAAGCACAGTACGCAAACCAAACATAGCAAAATCGCTGAAGTAATCAAAATGTTTTATGCATTGTTAAACTTAGACAAAATCTTTTATCAAAGTAATTTTTGTTGTTCAATAGTTATATTTTGACATATCAATGCTGTTTTTCGGCAGAGTAAGATCAGTAGACAAAATGTGAATTGAGGCAAAAAATTTATACCTCAACTCATGGTAAACATTTGACTTTGGGTTTCAAATGAAAAATCAGTCTTATATAAGTCAACGTTCCCATATTTTATCATATTTTTATGATTCAAAATTTGAGAAATTATGATATTTAAAGCTCAAACTCCCTCGCCTGCTATTCACGCACATGTGGAGACGTGACATTCCCCAGGTTCAGATTCTGTATTTAAACAAATGGCAAAGATGAAATCCCAGTGTGCTCTTTGTATTAATAGCTGGTCCTTCTTGACTGTCAGTGAAGACTGTATTGTATATGGTGTCGGTTGGAGGGATAAAATGCTTGGCTTCTAATAAAGTGTACCAGTTTGTATGCTCTATTCTTAGCGCGGCTTCGGTTCATTACAAAATTGATCTATGCAGCACCATGGGCGTCATCTTTGGACCCTGTGCTTAAATCGATTTATTTTGTGTGATGTGAATCATTCGAATAGATATCTTTTGTGTAACTCTGAAAGGCGAGAAGAAACTTAAAATTTTCATAAGGATTCTTTTGTTTCGACCGGTAAAATATTAGGGAACTCATCACATTGAGGGTCACATGCAGAATCATTTATCGCATTCAGGACATGTGATTGAGTTGAACTGAAAGTAATTCATAACAAGTGAATGAACTATTGTAGTTTTACACGACAAGTTACGCCCGTTTTCTTCAGTTGTGTAGAAATTTCTGTGGAGCATAAGAGCTTCTTTTTCTTAAAAGAAGTCGTTATAGTCGGAAAGGATCGATGACGCACAGAAGAAATCATTTTGTAGCTCTGCGGGAGTCGGGAGTGCTTTGCGAAGGCCAGGAATCGACGCTTTACATTTTCTCCCTTTGATTCCTACTTAGAACATTACGCAGGTTATAGTTATTTTCTATCGATAGTGTGTATCGAGTTATTCGTCTGCAAAGGTAACGGCCCACTACTATAGCAGCAACTCACACTTAGGTGCATGAAAAATAAGGTGCAGCAATAAGAGCAGACTGCTGGCACTGCTCTAATTTTCTATGTACCATCATATTAGTTGGGAACAAATCTTGATTCACGAACAAACATATGTTAAAGCGTTTCAGTCCCGTACAAGGGTTGATATTGTAGTTTATTTCTCCCTATCTCTCTTTCTCTCTTTTCAGATTTTCACGTCTATACTTATGATTTTCCTATTCATACTTTTTATACTCAAGTTTATCAGTATCAATTCGAGTTATTTATCTATTTCTGTATAAATTTTCACGGTGTTTTTAAATACTAACGTGAATACGAGTATCCTAACAATAAAGTTTAATGTCTTAACAGGAGCTCTGAACTACTCTGGCAAACTGTTTGAAGATGTTTTGAACTTTTTACCTAGTCACTGTCTTTCTAAATACTTATTTTATCTGATTTTTTACGCAGTTGTATGAAAAGAGGTAGTTTCCATAAAAGTTTTGAGGATCAATAAATTTATAGGTTTCAAGCCTAAGCACATTCCGAGCTCGGACTCTCATGTCAATATAAAAACTATGCTTTAATGAAAGCTGAGGCTTATCAGGAAAACTTCTGTTCATGTTGATGGCTATTCTTTTAGGAAACGACTACCATCTTCAGCTTGAAAAATACGCTGGTGCAGTTTAAACTTGAACGCACATTGAAGAACATATTCTAGAAAGAAGTTGTTGAACGACTGTTTTGAAAGTACTAGTTGCCTGCCTCCGGTCAAAAAATACCACCGAACTTGAATAGTCTTGTGTACATGGATTAACGCCTCAATTTCATGAATGTTTTTAAATTATCTACAGACGGGTTCCGGCTTTTAAAATTAAGTGCAACTAAACTTCGACACGACGAATTTTGTAATTAAATGATGAAGTTGGGCAATCATTTTTTTCTACGTGTTGTGCATTTCTAGAAACTTCAGAGCTCATTTTAGTTAAAATTCACCATGTAATATGTGGAATGTATTAATTAACGTTCATTGAAATGGCGATATACACTTCTGACAACAAAAGCGTTGTGTAGTGTTGAGGTCTTCACACAGATTTTACTTCTGACAACAAAAGCGTTGTGGAGAGTTGAGGTCTTCACACAGATTTTTTTTTGAGCTGTCCCTAGGGTAGAGCACTACAGTCTACTGAAAATAACCCCGTTGGTCAAAGTTTCACAAACATGTTGCAGCTACAAAATGCTTGGCAATTAGGGTAGTTTCCAGCAAGTGGTGTCCCTGGAGGGGCTTGTGAATTAGTTGCTCTTACTCTAACAACCACCAAATACCTCACACGCTCAACTAATGACGGAATAGAGCAATTTTTCCTCACATGGACGCTATTGTGAGAGAAAACAAGTAATAGAGGGAACCTTAGAACAAATAATATATCACTAAAAATATTTATACCAACGATTTATGTCCTCAAGGATTACAATTTGTGTTTCAAGGCGGCGTTTTCTTGGGAGTCAAACCTCCATCATTGAAGTTAAAAAATTATCTAGTGCATGTTTGAATATCCTTTAGAACATTCATCTACACTTAGTTGATATAATTGAATGGTTATTTTTCTGTGAAATGAGTTTAGGCCTCCATTTAAGATGAACAGTTGTGCAAAATATTAAAATTACGTTCGTTTTCTTAGGTGTTTGCCATCACTTAGTCATAATGACATATCCATGTGTTGGAGCGTGGGCTTTTAAATAGGCAGAAATTGTCTAAACAAAGTTGAGTATAGGCAAAAATATTTTAATATTAGCCAATTGCGGTGCAAGTTATGTTTTTCAACTTTTTTATTTAATTTCAAAACAAACCTTATAAGTTTCTTGTTTGTAAAGGGCACGTTTTAACGCACAATTCAAAGTTGTCAATTGTTACATAAAACTGATCAACAGTACGGTGAGCACAATTAAACTTGACTTCATTTTTAAATGGAAGCTAGATCGATGCTTCACAAGACTCTACCCTTCAAAACTATGAAGCGCTGACCAACTTCAAGCGCCGCTCTCAAATAAAGATGTGCAGAGCTCTGTGGAGTTCAGACATCAGCACAGCCACCCAATTACCACAGTTCGAAACATATTCAGCTGATGAAAAACATCTATATCGATTCTTGAAAGTCTATAGAGCCCTCTGAGCCTCCGTAAATCCTCTTCCATGCATCGATTGGGGAGGAGGAACAGGGGTCTTCGTTGCAAGTCAAATGTTGGGCTTAGGCGCAGCAACAGCGAGTATTAAGGGTTGGTCTCAGAAAAGGGTTCTACTCAGCTGTTCTCGGCCACGCTCCCAATAACGGGAGGACTTCAACATAACGGTCACAGTAGGGAAAATCTCAACAAACTGTTGTACGCAACGTATTTCATAGAAGAATAAATTTTGCATGGGTTCTCTATCTGAAGCTAGAAGAGTGGCTTCCAAATGAACAAGCCTTTTTCCACTCAATGCTGTTATTTTCGATTCGCTCTGGAGTGGGTCTCAGTTGGGCACACACAACGTAAAGCTACTCGAGTGATAATTGCAAGGGGAAAAGCGCAGGCGGCTCATGTACAATTTTTAAAAATTGCCCGTTTATTTCTAAAAGGACTTATATCTAGTGAAATTTTTGTATCTCTACACTTTTGCTTGTGCTTACTTTTGATTAAAAACAGAATGCTTTATCATTCCACGGGGGTTCAAAACTGATTTTAAAAGCAAATTGACTGGTAGATTTGAACATCCTGTAGTTTACTTGAGTTTCCCAGTCTTCAATCTATCCTCAGAATGTTTACATTCTAAAAGTCATTATATGAGTTGTTCTAAATTACATTGTTCTAAGAACACTTGTTATTCTCGAGTGTTCTTCTCATTCTATTTGCTCTCGAACTCGCTGCTTTTCAGATGGCATCTCAGTCGGGTAATTCTCACAGCAGTATTTCCATACTGTAAGAACACAAAATATTTCCTAATCGAAATGTACTAGCAATTTACTATTTTCCAATTAAGTAGGACACGAAAGAGCTGGCCTTGTATAGACAGTACAGAATAAGAAAAGCTCCCTTGTGACGTATTCAATAGGCAGTTCCCGTGCGACTAGCTGTTAATGGAGAGATAATATGAGAAGTTCTTCAATTCTAATTCAGCAGCAGTTCTTTAAAGAACAGCTCCTATATCGGCAGCTCTCAATACAACAATTCCAATTTGACATTTTTCTATATGTATACGTGCAGTTCTCAATAGAACGATTCATTACTGGACAATTCAAATGAAAAAAACAGTGGCAGCAATGACTGGCAGAAGTATGGGTAATACGGTAGCTTTAAATTTAGCTGCAACTCTGAGCGCGTTCATCGACATTACTAAGTAAATCTGCAACTAATAATGAAAAAAGATGAACAAGTGTACCTTTTTGCTCAAGAGGTCGTCCTTTATTTCCAGTGAAAATACATGCATTGTAAAATCTTAAATTCAGTGCCCAGATGCGTAAGTGCGCGTAGGGAAGGATGGAATTGAACAGGTGGCCGGGACAACTCGAAAATAAGCGGGGACAGAAAACATTGTTTACCCAGAGCTTAACAAACTATTGATTGTCGTGCTGTACCTCCTCACTTCAAGTCGAGACCCTTATGAACAATCCACTTACATGATAGACGCCGTGTCTCCCTCTCTGTGAGTGTCTGTCCCATTACTTCCTATTTGTTACTGAAGAAAAAGTATTGAACTGAAATCAGAACTGGTATACTCCTACATGTATTATAGGGATTGTATTGTGGTTATCAAAGGCGCCGGATCACTTTGAAATACGTCATTTTTTCTTTATTAGCTTTCTTTTCTTACACGGCCATGTTCTCAGTAGATACGATACAGAATGGGAGTTCTGTATATTTTCATGAAAAATATTCAGACTCTGATAGTACCACGGGTAAAACTAAAAAATTCATTTTATATCATACATCCTTAATTTTATCACTTTTAAATTGTGAATCTTCCATGGGTACTATCTAGGCCATGTTATCGGTAGATTAGGTACTGAATGGAAGTTCTATAAATAGACATGAAAGCAGTCATTTAAAACACAATATTTCGTCGTAAATCTTCAATACATTCGTCTATATAATAATTTCAAGTTAATCAAATTTGAACTGTGAAATTTCCAACGGGCCTTTTTAGTCTGTTACTAAACAATGCATACTTGTGATATTGTGATTTTCTCTCGTGAAGTTCACTCTACCGCTGGTTCATTTGGGAGGAACTCTCTCGTCTTGAGAGAATGTCCTCTTAATTAAGACTGAACAGCGTGGTCTAGACACCTGAACTGGAGTCTAATTAAGACTGAACAGCATGGTGTAGACATCTGAACTGGAGTTTAATTTACACTGAACATCATGGTCTGGACACCTAAACTGGATTCTAATTTACACTGAACAGCATGGTCTAGACCCCTGAACTAGAGTCTAATGTAGTCTGAATAGCATTATATAGATTCTAGACACCTGAACTGGAGTCTAATTAAGACTAAACAGCATGGTCTAAAAACCTGAACTACAGATCCGCATCGACAGGCAGATAATATTGACTCTTCGGAGCAGCTGCAGGGTGAGCTGCGTTAGATTCATCTGTTCACTTGCACTGGACTGCGCTGTGATTTGTTCACTATGTGAGCACAACATTATTGACAGCTCCCAAGACATATCTTACACACTACTTCAACTCATTAAATCGATAATTAGTTGTTATCCTGGTTGCACGAGATAATTAGAATAGTTCCAGACACATTAGCTTTCCAGGAAGCATCTGAAAATTTCATCAGTTTTGAAACACTTTCCAAACTCCTCTTCAAAAAAAGAATCAAAAGTGCATCTCAAATTACGAGATAACAAGTATTTGAAACCCAGAGTTTGCCTAAAAAAACAGATTTTGTCCCCCAAAAAAAATTTTGCTCAAATAAATAGATATTGTAAAAAAAGCAGATTTGGCCAAAAAAACTAATGTTGTGTAGTTTTTCGTCGAAATATTCTTTCGTACGCTTAACTGAATTACTAAGAGTTGCATATCATGAGCTAAAACAATTTATTTCACACTTAGAATGCTGGTAAAAATCGAAAGTGAGAGGGTCATTTGTACATGAGTTATAAGTCGTGTCAAGGTTTTTATTTGTAATTCATAACTACTCGAAGCCTCGTTGTACAAACAAATTGATTTAGCAAAGAAGACTTTATGAGTGACACAAAATTCGCCTCAAGCGAGCACGCTGTAATGAACAGAAGATAATAGCCTGTCAAAAGAATGAGATCGCATCCTGTCGTGAAGTAAGCACTCTGACTAAGAATTCTCATGATGCACTTCAGTTAGCGATGAGCAGCAGCAGCTCGTCAAGTGAATCAAAACCAAAATCCGACTCAACGGTAGCTGCATTCGTTGGATTTACTGTTCGTAATTCCTGGTAAATATTTCCTTAAATTATTTCGTAGTTCTTTATTCCGTAAATGTTCGGCTGGTTACTACAGTGGGGTTCTGAGAACCTATGTAATTCAAGTGAATTTCAAAAATTTCCCTCTAAAAATTTGCAATACGCTGATAGCAGCGTAGTTCTGCGGCTTCTATTACTAATTCAAATTTTATAGCTCAAATCTATAATATGTGTAGTGCTTTTAGAAATATTGCTTATTATGACTGTATTTGCACTTCTGTGCACACCTGTGTAAATTTTACCAGTTGTAAATTACTTAGAACCAGAGCAATTTTTCGCAGGGATCTTCTGAATATGTTCTGAGCCGTTTTATGTCACATTTTTTTATCGTTTGGGAAACTTTCACGCATCGCTTAAACATTATTTGTCCGTTTTTCGTTAACTAATTCCCTTTCATGATATTTATCAATACTCATTGCTTTCGCACGCAAAACTTCAATTCGAGCAATTCCAATTTTTTCACTTCTCGTAACTGAACTCCTACTATATAATTCTCCCATCACTCTCTCACATGTCTTTCACAGTTACAACCACGTCATTAATTACAGTTTCAAAATTACTGGATAACTCTAACCATATTTCAGATTTTTCCTCATCAGCTCATCGAAAACTCTTCCATCACCATCGCACAACTTTTGCATGAAAGCCTCAACGAAAAGCGATGCGCATTTCATGAAAATTTTGGTATAACATTCACGAGCTGACCTTTTCTGAAGAGAAAGGCCAACATCAGAGCCCGGAAAGTTTAACCCAAACAAATTAAGCTTCGGTCCTTACAGGGATAAAGTTGGTTTTAGTCGTTTATCTTCTGTAATACACCTTACACTATATGAAAATCCATAACCTTCGCTGTAAATTTAAATGATAATGGCAAAATTGAAAGAACTGTATTTTCTTATTTTTTGCTTAGTTTTCCCAGGGTTACAGTCAATTTTTTCACTTTAAACCAGTTCCAGCTCAGGGCTGAGCTGTTCGTGAAGAAGAAGAGGTTATTCTGCTTGCTACTCATCATTTGACTTCCTGTGGCGCACGACATGGACCCCCAACTGGAAACTTGCGCTCTAGATGCAGTCTTACCTCAGCTCACGGCAGTAGCCGCACTGAGAGGTACAAAGAGCTTGTAGGTACTCGCCATGCCATGAAAATTTTGAATAAAAACTAATCTTACATAACTTGATTGCTCAATTAACGTTGTCTACTTATCCAGACTTTGTTCATAAAAACGGTATAGAGAAAACCAATGCAACAGGCTTGATATTTGTGAAATTTAAAACAAGCAAGCATAAAATTAAAAGATATACACATAAGAGTGCTCTTTAGTTCTAAATAATGCTGATCTAATTGAACTTCATTATAAGATCGTACATCATCAAATAGTGTACTTCTGAAATACTTTACAAATGCTCCGACTACGCAGCTGGACTTCAATAACATTTCAACAGAGCATGTTATGAACCATCCGAAAACTTGCCTTCATCCTTTTTAGCGCTTGTCATTCAACCTTATCTGCTCGTGTAAACTTACCACCTGTAAACAAGCGTCGTTATCCATGTTTGGTTTAACGTAGAAAACTTTTTTCGTGCTGGGTTATTTTCACTGCATGTTAATAATGTCGCTATTCTCGCTTATTAAAATTTCACTATAGAAAACAGACTACATTTTTCTTTCCGCATTTATTTGTCCCTGGTGCAGCAAATTTTTTGGCAGTTAAACGTATGTCTTCGATTTCAGCATTGAGGTTACACAGATAAATAAAACCTTTTTTCGGATTGATATTTCTGTTATCAAACATTGCTTATTATACATTTTAAAGTTTTGATTTATTTGTAAACCTGGGTGAACCTTATAAGCTCCAGTAAGTTTTGCATAAGTTTATATTTAACGACAGCCCTTTGTCTACACATATTTACGACATTGCTTGCAAGTATAGTAATTCTTAATACCAAATGGTAGATCCAATACGTAAATTAAACAATTCATTGTGTGAGTACATTATCATGATCTTATAAACATACTCAGCCGACAAGCTGTATATTGACAACAGTTGAGCCTCTTATGAAACAAGCACGACTGGTGCTATCGATTAGGGCGAGCGTTGATTGTGTGAAGCAGAGGGGCTTCGCCTGGTGGACCTTGTGCATGAAACAAAGGTAGACTGAAACGGAGCTACCTGCAGCAGAGCGGCCTACAACAGAGTGACTTGCAGCATAGCGACCTGCACCAGAACGGCCTGCAGCAGAGCGACCTACACCAGAACGGCCTGTAGCAGAGTGGCCTGCAGTAGCGGGGCCTGCAGCAGAGCGGCCTGCAGCAGAGCGTCTTGCAACGGAGCGACCTGCACCAGAACAGCCTGCAGCAGAGCGGTCTGTGTCACACACAACCTCAGAATTACGTACGTCAGCTTAGTTACTGTTCTCAAAGCTGTGCGCACGATGCAATCAGGACTCGGAGTAAACAAACGGGGAAACTACAACACAGTTTTACACTTGTTATACAGTTGAAACAGATTCTCAATATTCCAACTCAACAATTTCTGGATAAATCTTTCACTGCTTCACGTGCACACTACCCAAAATTAAACCGTATCAGACATACTCCAGTGTTCATCAAGAAACATTCATTAACCCTTTAGCGACCAATTTTTTTTCTAGTTTCTACGTCTAAGCTCACAAAGACCGTCTGTACACTGATGCAATGAAGCACGCTGAGAGCCAGGCAGCCAAAAGAACGACGCTGTAACATGCCGCCGCGTTCAAACCTAGTAACAACCTCATATTGTTCACTGTTTATTTTATTATTAGAACAATTCTCCCAAAGGCCGTAAAATAGACCGTATGGTCCTTTTCGTCGCTAAAGGGTTAATATCAGAGTGCAAGTCGGAGCGATTGTCAAAATAAATTTGACGAATCCAATTAGAGAATAAGTGTATCTTAGGAGAGATTTTTTAACTCTAATCTAATCATAATTAATATTTATTTGGAGAAATTTGAATTTAAATTGGAGAAACTACATAGCCAAAAACTGTAAAACAAAATTCAAGGTAACTTTCAACAGAGAGGGCAATAAAGTCATCGGGCTCAAACTGTAAATCTTGAAGCGTCACCACGCGGAGTCAATGTGAACTGTTGAACTGTTGAAATGACTGTGATAACGCACAGACATCAGATTCTCGAGTCGAAGAGGAGGTCATAGTACGTTGATTATTCATTAACCAACAATCAGCAAAATTTTTCAGTGTGAATGCAACACCACAAATTCCTTCAAAATTAAAGACTCCATATTTTGCAAGTGCCCAAAAATAACATTTATTTACCAGCTTATAATTATAGAGAGGAGAAAGGAAGCTTGGTCTCTGAAGAAAAATTATTACAGGGAAAATTCTTTATGACCTATTCTGGAATTTTACTCATTTTGAAATACTTGAAATTTATAGCTGGTGTCACCCATAATAAACGTACAAGTAAGACAAGAAAAAGCTTTTGCATTCTGACACACACTCGAATGATTCGTTCTCTCTGCCCACGGCAGCTCTCCTGCAGCAGAAAGAATTTCTTCAGAGAGAAGGCTGAATAAACAGTCGTCAAGGCGTGATAATTCATCAGGAGGTGTGGCCTAGATGCTGTAAACAACTCATCAGCAGCGGGGGCAAACACCTGTGTGAAGGAACACCTGTATACTTCTTTCCTAAACATTGAGGCTTCTGCTGGCGTAAACGTTGCTTTTCGCCACAACTTGAGCAGCCTGACACAGAAGAGAGAGATATCCTCTACTGTCCGCTCACTGGATCAATACTAACACGCTCTTTCAATTAATTTACTCGTATTTTGTTGCTAATGAACGCAGGCAACTTGTGGTTGTGGAACTCATCAGGAGAGACATTAATTGAAAATGGTTCTGTCTTTTATTCGTTTATAATTCGAACATAAAAATTTATCGTGAGAGAATCAAGAAGCATTTTATGAGTAAATGAAACTCAGAAACATGAAATATTTTCTGAATGAGTTCAAATTCTAGAATTAACCAATACAACATATTTGAACTATTTTTTAAATCCTTCTTAAAAGAAGAAACTGTGCTTCAAGTTGCAAAAAGTAGTTTATTTATTCATTTCCTCGTAATGAAACCAGATCACAAGGATTGGTAATTAAAAATTTAGTTATTTTGTCAGTGTAGTTTACACATTTAAGTACCAATTACTGGAGAGCACAGTTTGTTTTGATATAAATGAATATAATTATTCAATGACAGTAGTCCAAAAACATTTATCGATCGCTGACTTCATGCCTGTATGCCCCTGGCGATACTCGGTGGACTTTTTGTTGAAATCGCTCATAATATCAAGTCATTCAATTTGTTAAAAATATGTAAAATCTGACATGATCACCAATTCATATCTTAAACTGTATACAGGAAGCCAGTTGCCCACTCAGGGAAGAGAAATACCTTTGTTATTGTTTTCTTTTTCCTGTGACAATATAGCCAGCGCGCCGGAACTCAGCGTACAGGTACCGTTTGTACAAGTACAAGATTTCACTTTTAACATACATATGCCTTTTCAGTATGATTATTTGAGAGTAAACTTTTCAAAACTCGATAAGAAGATACCTACTAGACACCATCAGTACAGCAGAAAAAGCGTAACAATTGTTTGACTTTACAGTTACTTAACAGTTACTTAACAGTTACTTTACAGTTACTTAACAGTTGCAGTTGAGGTTTGGGGACGGTATCACTCACCAGAAGAGTTTACCGATACATATATGAGACGATATATTTATGTGACTCAAATGTCCTTCATCATATATTGCATGAAAATATAATAGAAATACAAAATTTCTCTGGAGAGCTTTTACATATGAACTTGGGCACTACCTCGTTAAGAAATTTATTTCTTCTGTGAATCTAATCTAAGGGATTTTTTTCAACCAAATAATCTATCTTCCCACGTTGTTTCATCTGAAAAAATTTT
This sequence comes from Trinorchestia longiramus, assembly GCA_006783055.1. NCBI lineage: Eukaryota > Metazoa > Arthropoda > Malacostraca > Amphipoda > Talitridae > Trinorchestia > Trinorchestia longiramus. The sequence continues at coordinate 97,111 of VCRD01000603.1, read as the reverse complement.
CACACTTTTTAAACGTGCCAAAGGGATCTACATTTCCTAATTAAACATTAAATGCAGTCTTCTGTGCTCTTGATGCAACATTAGTGCATAAATGAACAGTGTCAGACACCAGTTGCAGCGTGGTCGGCACATTCGTTTTTACTACAGCTTTCCAACGCTTTGCACTGCACATATTAGATTATTAAACACCAGTATCCAGGCAGCTTTTTATGCTTCTTTATAATTCTTTAGTAGCATAAAAATTTACTTAGTAGTTATAAGCATAATGCACTTTGAGATTGAGGGGTGATCATTAACTGGAAGCTGCAGTGCAATTCTACTCGGTGGGGTTTACTGAGGTAGTCTGTGTAGCGGCGCTTGCGGTCAGCAGTGCCAGAAAACAGCAGTAAAAGTACACGTGAAATGCGCACTGCAGAGGTGTTACTCAATTGCTCTAATACCACACTGACTCATCCGAAACACTGAACCGATACAGCACGAAGAACTGCAACAGTACTGCACAAATACCTCCACCAACACAGCACAATGAACTGCACTGTTTATAAATTGCCGCATACAAATTTGTTATAAAGCGGCGATCCATCTGATTGCACCAAATTAGGAAGCCTCTTCATTAATTCCGAGAACATCCCCTGAGTGATCTCAAGTAAATTCCGACAACATCCGCCGATCTCGAGCGCATTTGCCTAAATTATTGGTCGCTTCCGCAGAAGTAGAGCGGGGCGAGGACGTTAGGCACTAGACTTGAATAATGTTTGGGAGTGAAAATAATTCGAAGAAATTTATGCAGTAATCATTCATTAAAATGAATACTATCATGTACCAGGAAAAAATGCTAAATATCTATCTTCATGATTTTTTCTACCATGTTTAGAATCTCTGTTACTTTCGTAGAATTTTGCATTTAAAGATGGTTTAATATTTTAAACTGAATACCCTGAGGTTTTACTTCAACACATATGACTAGGCTTGCATTTTGGTGAGTCTAGTCGTTATTGTTTAATAAAACTCAAGCAGTAAACACAAGTTCTATTGGAATTAAATAATAATAAAATAAATCTTTAATTTCATTGGAATTCTCGACATGAAATGTTTTTCTCCAGATGTTTGATTCATAAATCATCTTTTTTAGTTATTTTTTATTGATTATCATCCATATCGGTACGATGAAACCAACATTAATAAGGCTTTTATTATCGTTGCCTGTCCTTATCACTCCAGGACCGAAGTCATCATCAGGCATCAAAACCACAGGTCGTAAATCCTGCTTCATCGTCGCCTTGCCCTCCCTTCCTTTTGCTCACGCTCCCTCTCTCTCTCTTTCTCTTTCTCTCTCGTTCTCTCTTTCTTTCTCTCTCTTCCCCTCTCTCTCTCTTTCTCTTTCTCTCTTTCTCTCCCTGTCTCCCTTTTTCTTACTCCATTTCCTCTGTATCTTTCTTCCTCTTTGTTGGAGGCTTAGAGTCAAATCCAGATTAGATTGTGAACCAATTGCCTACGAGGACATTACTGTCCTCTTCATATGTTCTCGAGCTCCAATACTGAACTCGCTCTCCTAGTCTACTTCTTGAATATACACTTGTTTAACCCTTCGTTCATTACCACTTTGCACTCTAAAGACCGCGGAGGGTTTCAGTCTGTATTCAAAAGGCGAGGCCTTCTCATGAATGCAATTTTTTCAAGTTTGCAACTGCCTTTGATGCTCCATTCAACCCACACACGGAGGAATTGGAGGCAGCAATAAAGTTCTTTTAAATGCATATGTTAGAAAAAATCGCTTGAAACACAAGCCATAACTTAAACACTGGTAGCTAAAAAGGAAAAGATGGAAAATGCGATGTTGGGTACGTAGTTCTTTGTTGTAGAATACGAACAGCAGATCATTTTACTTACTTGTTTTCCATAGGTTAAAAATCTAGGATCCATGAGCTTAACAGAAGCTCTGATAGATTCGTGCATGTATTCGTGATGATTTTTAGAAAATATTTATGAATCATAATCCAGGGATATTACCGTTAATTATAAGCACTAGGCGTTATGCGTAATAGAAATTTTTCAAATTGAGACTCTCTGAAGATGACTTTCAAACGAATTCCTTGCAACATTGGAACTTCTAGATCAAATAAGAGTGAATTAAGAAACCTTGAACTTGTCCAAACGGAAAATGCAACAGCTATACATATACAGCAAAATGAAAATGATAATATTCTCAAGATTCAGTTGAATAAATATTGGCACTACTCCCCCTAAGAATATGCTGCATTACTAGGACAGCGCTTGCTCTAGGTTGAAGTATGATGTACAGACAATGGATACGTAAAATAAGCTCATGAAGAAACTACGGACGTGTAGTGAAGAGAATTGTTATACTGCAAGTTAGAGAAGGTTTGTAATTGGTGTAGGACTGCTACAGTGTCTGGTGATTCTGCATGGTGTTACTAAGTAGTAGGAGTGGTACTTCTGGTGTAGCTTGTGCTTCTGGTGTAGCTGGTGCTCCTAGCGTAGCTGGTGCTGCTAGCGTAGCTGGTGTTGGTAGTGTAGCTGGTGTTGGTAGTGTAGCTGGTGTTGGTAGCGTAGCTGGTGCTCCTAGCGTAGCTGGTGCTGCTAGCGTAGCTGGTGCTTATGGTGTAGCTGGTGTTGGTAGTGTAGCTGGTGTTGGTAGTGTAGCTGGTGTTGGTAGTGTAGCTGGTGCTGCTAGCGTAGCTGGTGTTGGTAGCGTAGCTGGTGCTCCTAGCGTAGCTGGTGTTGGTAGTGTAGCTGGTGCTGCTAGCGTAGCTGGTGCTGCTAGCGTAGCTGGTGCTGCTAGCGTAGCTGGTGCTGGTAGTGTAGCTGGTGTTGGTAGTGTAGCTGGTGGTGCTAGCGTAGCTGGTGCTGCTAGCGTAGCTGGTGTTTATGGTGTAGCTGATGTTGGTAGTGTAAATTGCGCAATCAGTTCAACAAGAATGCCAAGCAGATCTTTCGTTACTATTGGAGAACTGTACCATTCGTTAATACTGGAAAACTGGAACCATTATGCATTCAGTTTCTCTTCATTCATGTTATTAGGTGAGTCCGTCTCATGTACAACCATACCTAACATACAATCGCACTTACAACCATCACTCATCGATTATAAAGCTCAAAATCATCCCACAATTACGTCCTTTTACAGCAAATCGCAAATTTTTTCAGCAAAGCAGTTTTTTATTGAAACTTTTCTCCAGACAATTTTGCAATGAAGAACCAGCAGGAGACAATACCGGCATCGAAAATCCAACGCCAGACAATAGTACATTGGAAGCCTTGCTCCACACAATCTCTCATTGCTAATGCCATGAAAAGCAATCCCAGGAGACCAGACCAGCAGGATTATCTGTGTAGAATGAGGCCAGCGTAGATATCCGCTCTTGAAAGGGTGAAAACATAGAGGATTTTTTCATCCGTGAGACCGACTAAGCTAATTATTTTTCCCATGCTCTGAATCCCGGCCATCATGGATTGTCTTATTTTGAAAAGAGAAAGAATGACTCATCAGATGCATGTTTAATCAAGTTATCATTCAAGTAGAAAATCAACTGTATTGTGAAATTTTAGAAATAATTTTTTAATGCACGCAAACTGCGCTAGTTGAATTGTCTTATCATGTTTGTCCTTTTTTCACTACACCTCGAGTAACATAATTCAGCTGAGAAAGTTTACGTTCCACTTGCCTAAATACCTGCAAAATAACTAACCCGAAACCATTCAAACAATTAAATAAATCATAATCAGTTATCGTGGTTGTTTCAGTATGTAAATTATGGAGTGTTTCAAAAAGTTCACTAGCCTCGTAATATCTGAGGGCGGTTGATTATGTCAGTGAAGCTTAGACTGCAATTTAAAGCGGTGGAACACTTTAGTTCTTGCATGCAGGGCAATGTTCGTGTTTCGTGTCAGGAGGCGCTCCAAGGTACTGAGGGGGAGAACGTTTTTTTTTATTAATGAACTATTCCCACATTCTAGACAGCTACAGAGGGGAAACCTAGGGAAAACAGAGGGATTCAGAGATGATGCAGGATATCACTTCTCCTCGAACTCAGAGCATGTATACATGAAGCTGTTGCTACACCGGACTGTTTGTGCTGTGTTTGTGTAGCGTAGAACTTTGACATTGAAATTACTATCAACTGCAGAACCCTCTCTAGCTTCAATTAAAATGCACATTATAGGCTTGTAATTAGCCCGCGTACAAGGAGCAAAACATGATGTAATGTGTTGTTGATGATATCAACTCTTCCTTTTCAACAGAAGGTATAGACTTACAGACTTGTATATTTTATAAAAACGCATATATTTTATTATTATATTTATTTCTTTGAAAGTTTTATTATTAATAAAGTTAGCCATGAGGAACTGAATAATCATCAAAAATGCTAAGCAATTAAATATAATAAAAACAATGAAGGAAAACTCAGAAAATTAAAGTAGAACAGGACACAGAGGCATTTAGAAACGCCAACCAGTCAGAGATTGTAACGTCATAACAACTATGACTGTAATTATAACAAATATAATAATGATAACTTTCTATTATTGCGTTATATTGTGCCAAAAAACACATGCATCGACATGCATCGTGTGTAAGAGCGAGTTAGTATCACTGAAAAATTGTTCATGGTATGTTTCGTGTTAATTTGAATTTATACGCAAGTGACGCCCTAGGCACAATAAGTTGAATGAGTTTTTCGCCTAATAGATTGGAAAGACGTTGAGATTCACATCCTCGTCGCTTCAGGCGGAGAGCAGAGTCCACCCATTTTCTATCAGCGTTCTGACTTCGCAAACTCAATTTTACTGCTCTACGTTTACTCGAAATCATCAGAAAAAGACGCACTGCAAATAGTGGCGCTGTGCTTTTAACAGGAGGTACCAAGAAACGTTATATTGAAGCATTTTGTGAAAAATGTTTAAAATATCAGGTGCTGAGTGATTAAACCAGAAACCTGACTCAATTAATCAAAATGAAGATTTAATTTCTTTTCAAATGCCGAATATATGAGTATAAAAAGTTGAAAAAGTTGAAAAAGTTCCGTGGGCTGCAAATAATATTCTGATTTCAAGTATACTCCAAAATTGGATTGTTATCATAACACAATCGTGTCATGAAAAATTGAGTGTGCCTCATATTTCACTGTAGCACGTGATAGTTGTAAAAAGTTTCTTTGTCATAATTGTGTTTAGTGAGAGCAAACAGACAACTTAAGAAAAGCTAACAAACAAGAGAAATGTTAATATAATACCACAAATCACTTACATTACCTTGCATATACTTTTACATTTATATTAAAATTATAACTTTCTGCGGCCTTGAAAAACAGGAAGTAACTAAAACATGTACGTATTTCTATGGATATCTTGTCCTTTGCAGATGAAGATTCATGTTTGAGTGGGCGTGCATGAGAGCACGACTTGTATTATTCGTTATTTCTCTTTTGTGTGTCTGGAGGTGTTGTCTGCATCACTCCTGAGCGAAACAATGCTAACAAACCATTTGATTTCAATAAAATATAGACGTCCTCACGAGTCTGTTTGTGTCCACCGCTGAGTTTTGCACCCTGACTTAATTTTACATTAATATTTTAGCAGCTATAAGGTTACTTTAGAGTAGCACTAAACGGTGTGTTTAGTTTAGAAGTGGTTTAGTTTGGAATATTTATTTCCCTAACCTTTAGGACTTTGCTTGTGAAGTTTAAATATCCTGGCTGACGTAATGCTTCAGAAAGCGAGCATTACTAATGACACACAGCTTATGACAGGGCCCAGAATAGCTTGACAAACCTTGAGCATTTACACGCAAAGGCTGTAGACAAACTCAGTTGGGAACTACTCTGCCCAATGACAATAAATTTTTTAAATGGGCGAACCTAAATATTTGTCAAGGTAATAAACTACTCTATTGGAATGTCTACCCTTCAATACAAGAAAAATGATGAGGCGTAGAATAGAACAGGCAGAATCTTTGTCGCTGTACAGTGATTAAAATTAAAGCTAATGCCATCCGGTGCGCATTGTTGGGAACTTCGCTAAGCTAATTTTCTCTATGAACTAATACAGGAAAGTATACGGGTTATGGGTGTATTCTTCCCTTTTCTTCTACATCTCACGCACGGTAATTATAGAAAAGATGATGAATGGCTTACTATATGTACTTCAAATGAACACAAAGGCTGACAACATACAAAGGCAGAGTCGCGCTATGACCCGGCCACTCTTCGATCCAAGACCTTAACAACCATACAAATGATACACTTCGTTACATGACTCACCTTCATACAATTGTTATCTTCAAAGTTTCTTTGCTGTAATACTATGTGAATCTTCAGTCGTAGTGAAACTGATCACTAGGTTTTGTGCCCTGGAAAATGAATAAATGACATTCAAACACAAAACGCACGAAGTAATTGTTCCGTCACAACTCTACCTGAGCACACCTGGTTCTCCACACCTCTGCTCACGCGCTGTTGAAAATACACCCAAACACCACCACTGCCAGGGGCGCACTGGCTGCCAGTGACATCATTTTTTAGCGTTCGACAGCAGGAAAAGTGTACCTCACCAAAAAACTACCCATATTTTATAGGGGTGAGTAAACGAACGTCATAATTACCACAAAATGAACATAATACGTTATCTATTGGATTATATATCACTGGTCTATGAAGATATTTGATAAGTAATCTAGGTTTGTACATTAGTATCACCGTAATCTTCCCGTGTTACAAGTAATAGTGTTATGATGAATATTTATGACGAAAAAAATAAGCGTTAGGCTTTTATGCACTCTGGAAATCGAGTATTAACCCCATACATGAGTTAATATCAAGAACACTAAATATTCGTTCGAGAGAAAAGGTTCATCACGTAAATTATTTAAGTTTTAGATGGCATGCACTAACCATGATCATAAAGTTAAGAAGTTTGAGTCAAATTAGCAACAACTTCCCATACCTCAAAAAAAAAATACAAGTGACGACGCAGATGGGTACACATGCAATACAGCTTGTTATTTAATCAAATATCCAGATAACAACCACATGAGCAGTTAACGAACCAATTTTAAGTAAAACGTTTCTGGAAGCTTCTCATTATTGAGAACAGAGATGAATGTGGCTACAAGTGATTGCGTTGCGTACAATACATTTCGTTTGTTTGTTAATGGAACACATACACTGATACGAGCAGCAGGTGATGTCCCATTTCTTGCTGGAAGCAGAGAGGGACACGCAACATTTGACCCAGATCCTTACAGATACTGTACCCATTAACCCATGTGCCCATCCTTAAAAACTTACTACGTAGGCTACAATAGTAGATTTTTACCTGGTCTGACAGACTAGGTAGTAATGTACAGGTTTGATATTCTCTATCAAACCTGTACGATACTACCTAGTCCGTCTGGTAGCAGGTAAAAATCTGTTACATCACCAGCTTGGTCGACTGGTGAGCGAATCTGCTTGCGAGCGGGAAGACCCGGGTTCGAACCTCGCTGCCGACATGGTTGACGCGGCTAGAAATACGGCATGGGACTTGGGTAAACAACCGAATAATTATCGAAGTAATTATCCGGCCCAAGAATGGGCCAGAAGGTTCGTTCCTATAGCCTCATTCTATTCTATTCTATTCTACTGCAGCCTATGGAGTAAGTTTTTAAGGATGGGCACACATGTTTCCGTACGGCAAGAATAAGTTAATATCAATGCAGAGAATGCGATACTCACGTTATGTGATTCCCAGGCCTCTGGAACACCACGATAGTGTAATAATAATAATAATAATTGACAAAACTCAAAAGCACCGTAACTGGTATAAGGAAGTGTAGATTATGATGTATGGAAACTAACCATTTAAATTAACACCAGTAAAGTAAATTTCACCGTTTGTAATAATAGTATGGGATGTATACCAAGTTTTACAAAATCACGAGTTTCAGAGAAAAATAAACAGAGAAATTTCGTGATGATACACCCTTTACGTTTTTATCCGGAAATCTAACAAATTAAAACAAATTTTCCAATTATCCAATAGGCAATGATAATTATATTAGTATTAATGCAAAATTGAGTATGAAAATGCTAAAATATTATTCTCAATAATATTGGTCAAGATAAAACGAATGTAAAAAAACTGGCTGTGTACAATAATTTCATGAGTAATATGGTTCATTTTTTGGCAATAAATTATTATGACACGACACTCCACAATTTTTTGGCGGTGATACATCCAGTTGAAGAAATTCAAATGTAATTTCTGTACATTTATTGTATGTAGTATGTGTTGTCATATATTCTCAAGCTGAAGCCTTGTCCTGCTGATGTACCTTCACTCACATTTTTAAAGCTTGAAATACATGGCTTGGAGTCATTTTATATGAATATAATGTACACAAATAACAAGTTATCGAATAACAATTCAAGATTCTCAAACAAAGTTTGACTCTGAACCAAAAGTTTGTCATTTTACGGGGCAAGCCCGGAGATGAGCAGAGTTTTATTACTGGTGAAGAAGAAATAAAAGAACTTCAATAAATAACGCACCGCAATAACGCACTATTTAAGATAAATTTGGGATGAAGATGTTCGTACAGGGTAAACACCACATATGAAATGTCTGCACGCATGAAATTAAAACGAGTAAGCCAATGTTTCCCTCAAACGACACGTAGTCTATCTTTTTAGAGAAAATAAAATATGAAACAATCTGTACATAAAATGAAGTATGGAGCAGAACGAGAGGCGGCGGTGCTGGCCAGGGGGAGCGAGCGGTAGCCTGTATTGCGTTACTCTGCAATCTACGCACCGACCAGAGCCTGTTAAAGGAAAAGCGACTCCTGTTAGTTCGCTAGATTACTTTATTATTGCCCCTAAAGGGAGCGAAATACGGGCCGGCAATAGGGACTATAGTTGCTTCCATAGACCCTGAGTATTCAGTAGGTCCTACGCGTGAACAAAAAGAACTCATCCGTCACAAAAATGTTAAAAATATCAAGAAACAACTCACTGCAGGTTCGCGTCGTGCTTAATTTGCTATTCTCTGGAAAATAATACTACAGATGTGATAAAAAAGTTTGGTCTTGGTGTGTTGAGCTTTGGTTGGAGCTTTGGTTCATCTTGAGCAAAACATAGAACATAAAATCAGGCTTAGCGGTTTTACAGCATATAACTGAATCATGTGAACAATTCAGTGAAGAAAAAATTTGTTTTAGGTCACTTTTTTCAAATATCAGAAATTATGGGTACTCGTCACGACATTAAGAGAATCAGTTATTTTATGCTCGTGCAGGAATGCTAACATAGAAACGACTTTAAAATTTTGGATTAATCGATGGTACTAGTACAATCTCACATGGCATTTATGTGTCATTTTCTCACTTTTGAATGCTATTACGTGGCGAATATCTCGAGAAATAATGAGTCCGGTGACTGCAATGAGTTCAGTAACGTCCACGTATCGTGTTCTGTGAGTGCACCAACGTTCTGCACTGAAAGCTCAACTGAAGTTGCACGAGATTGAGGATATCATGCAAAGCTGGGCAGCAAAATCAGAGCAGTGTTATGTCCACGTGAGCCGCTTATTGGCTCAGGTAATACGAATTGAGACTTGGAGTCAAATCCTGGCTGATGCGTTAAGAAGATCTTCCAATCATTTTTTTTTATGTTGATGACTCAATAAATAAAAACATTGAACAAAAAATTATTGATATTCAAATCAATTGGGATCTTAAATATTTATCTGTCAAGGACATTATTATGGTAACAAAACTACAAATCGAGTAGAAATACATACAGTGTATTAAAATAGCGGTTTTTCTATTTTCTTTCTATCAAAACTTTTGCTACAACACAATTTCTCTCTTCTTCTAGTGCAATTTGATTTGAACATTCACGAATTGAGAAGGCGTTAGAATCTATAAAACTGACCTGGAGTTGGAAGGAATAGTTCCTATTTCTTGACAAGCACTCTACCAGTAGTTTGAAACACGGACAAAGCATGGCACTTTTCTTCGAAGCAAAGTAGCTGGACATTTTCTAGCTGATCATGTTAGCAGTAATGACTCGAGGGAAATAATCGAGATCACCGAAGCTGCTGCTTGCTTCGTGAGGAGTATAACGGTGCATCAGGTTCTGCTAACGTCATTTCTCAGGCTTAGGCCCGATCATAGAACTTTTCCAGAACTTATCGAATCTGCGTAAAGTTTGTCGTCCGTCTTCAGACTAGGGGATAAGTTTGGCCGGATAGCAAAACTCAGCAGCAGTTCAACCTCAGTCCACTGATGCCACAGAGTCTATGTCTCAGATTTCCATCGAATTTGATCTGTTGAACTACTTAATCATTTTAGATTTGTAAAATAACTTTTTTCCATTCGAATTCCATGCTAATGTCAACCAACGTATTTTTGTTAGCAGAGGTATTACTCTTGAAAGAAGCAGAATCAATGCAGAAGAAATGAGTATTTACAGCACATGTATTTTAAATGTTCGATATTAGGTTCTACACATTTTGTATGATAGGTGAATACATTATTTTTTGTTTTCAATGTTTTTCTATCAGACTTCTGAATGCCATTTTTTGGTAACTGATGGTTTCTTTTCATTGAGTTTTCAATTTTTTTAACCGTCTTTTCTATTCAAGCTGTAAAAATCAGAATTACTTTGGAAAATTGACTCCACACGCTCAAAATATTATTGATATTAAGACACACTGAAACACACAAAACGTTTCTCTCTTGAGCATATTCAGAGCACACTCATCTTTACAAAATCATCCCTCAGTTAAACTTCCTTAACCTCTATTTCTAAAATTTTTTTATTTACCTTCATAAAAATCAGAATATCCCGACACTCAAACATTTGGCGTAAAATTTAAGACCACTTCTATATTTGAGTTCAATTTCTCCTAACTCTCGTCTGAGCTGCATTTTCGTTCACTAAGTTTTTGGAAATATCTTTTCTTACCCTCATCTCTATTCTCTTCTGTAACTTTACGCTTTAGCCAAAGAATATATGATCGCTGTCACACTATGAAGGCACCAAAACTGTTCAGGCATCTCAGCCAGAGATGTGGTCTGGGCAAGTTTTGGACTCCGTGTCCCTCGTATCGTAGGGCGCAGCACCCCGAAGGAATTCAATAATGGCTTCCAGACACTCTTAATAAATTGCTTTCATGACACCTGTGGGGTTTTGTGTTCGGTATTTCATAGAGGAGGTTACAATTGAATTACAAAAGGCTTCGGATGCCCCATCAAAGGATTTTGCAGAACGGTTACTACCGTTAGGGTACGAGTATAAGGCGTGGGCATTTTTTGTTCCCGTCACCAGTGTTTCATGGCGAAAGCGCAATAATCTCACAGTCTACACAGCGAGAAAAATTTACCAACAGTTTTGTGTGCCCCTTTCGGTTGAAGAAATCACTTTATTTCGATTTAGTAAAAAATTATTTCATCAAATAATTTCCCCTCGAACCATTCACTATTGTTACGTTAAAACACATAATCGTTGCTTCAAAGCTGATTTTTACAAAGATTAAAAACGTTCAAATGATCAAAATGATTAGATAGGCAGGCATCATTGCAAGTTCGCTAAAAATATATTTTTCAAGTTTTTGTGATGAACTAGCTGTATATTCTTACCATCAGAGATGTCAGATTCAAGCTTGTACAATCATTTTCCGCCTATCAGGATTGCACGAGCCGGAGGAAGTAGTCGTCCCGGTGTAGTTTGATAGACCAAATCGTCACTTTAAAATCTTGTACATTAAATATAGTGCCAAGGGTTGCACAACTTTTAATAAATCTGTTTATTAGAAAATATTTTTGCTACTTTGAGCCATGATTTTCTCAATGGGCATTTCAACGAACCCTTTATGATTCCTTTACTAGATACATAATTGATGGCTAGCAGTGAGTCTGAAAGCCTGAATAACAACAGATTCACTCGAGCTTCTCCAGCACTGCTCATCTAAAAAAATAAAAAGCAATAGTCAGAAAACAGGTAAAGTTAAGGAATATTGATCCTACTTCAACATGAATTTAGCCACCTGCACCTTCTTGAGTTGGTTCTCCTCTGTTACAAACTGAGGTGCTTGAGAAAATATGTTTTAAATCTCTTTTAGATTTATTTCGGACTCTACAGATAAAAGTTTCAAATGTCACGGGAGTTCATCTTGGTGTCGATTTTTTATTTTATGTGTTCTGCAATGAACTCTCGTTACGTCCCTTTGCGCTAATTGTAGGTCTCGTGATAAACAGACAGCTTCTATTCGTTGCATTTCAAGGCAGCAGATACCTTGCGATCTATAATACTAATATGCGCGTGAATTCAGTTTTCTGTTCTTTAATGGTACTATCTCTTATGATAAATGCTTCAGCTGTGTCACAGATTTACGGTTCTTAATTTTTCGTAGTTTAGTTTGCATGACTCATTTTGCTGTTCATAATTTTGTATAAAATTTTGAAAATGTTTCTAGTTTGGAGCAGGTAGGACATGACATTGTTATGGATTTTGTTCGTTGGGTGTTCGTACTATTTTCTATGTCGTGACTTATATTTTGCTTTTCGATTCGTTCTTCAATGTATTGAAACTGTTATTGGTACCAAGATCAATATTTGGTGTGATAGATAAAGGTGATCTGGAGTTCACGTCAGACCAGTCATTTTTAACCTACGTCCTCTCCTGAAGAGATAACCAGAACTAATGTTGTTGCGACGCGTTTAAATCGTTTACATGTCAGTAACTTCTTCTGCATAATTATATTAGGTTGTCCGGAAAGTTCGTGCCGATTATTAGTAGTTCATCTTTCGACTTATTAAGAACATAATTGAGTTTGACTGCACCTCCATTTAGAGCACACCTGATGCTTTTTCTATTTCCATAGAGGAAAAATTCATCACAAGCACCCAAAGAAAAATACGAGTTTACAGTAATCCATCAGGCTAATGCCAGACCACACGTTTCTTTTGAAACCTGTCAAAAATTGCTGCAGCTTGGCTGGGATGTGTAATCTCACCTTCCATAATCACCAGATATTGCTCCTTCGGATGATCATTTATTTCGTTCTTAGCAGAATAGTCTTAATGGTAAAAGTTTCAATTTCTTGAATGACCTAAAAAGATACCCTGATTTGGCATGAAACCGCCTCAATTCTGCGATGAGAGTATTTTCTAGTCAAAAGAAAGATGGAAACGCTTTGTGCAACAAAATGGTTCATATTTGGTTGATTAAAAATGTATTGGCTTATATATATTGAGCTTTATCTCTCCTTTAAAACTCGGCTTGAACTTTCCGGACAACCTGATAGATGCCCTGGCTAATCTTTCAGTTTTATGAACTGAAAAAAAGTGAAAACTTTAATTATATCAACACATTTAAAAAAAATCTAAAGAATAAAATACGAACCAGGAAAAATGAACGCAGCGAAGGAAAACTCTGAACTATTGCGCAAAAATATCGGAGCAAATACTACCACGGTTATGAGAAATCCTTTACGTTAAAACTATCGGGAATATGATGAAACAACAACGTAGGAAATAAAGATTTTCCCTAAAATACTTCAAACGCTAGTATCAAGGACATGCACTGCTATGACTCACTAAAGACATAAAAACACAATACAGCTTTTGTGGACTAAAGCACAAAGATAGTTCTAGAATAAAATTACGACAGGATATAAACCTGAATGGGGGGAGGGACTGCGGCTTCAACCAAACATAAAACATCTTGTATTTCTAGAAAGAGGACTTTTAACACGCAGCGTGGAGCCTTGCCCATTTCTGTCTGGATCTTGTATCATGAGGAGAAAGAACACTCATACTTCCAGGGATAGAGAGAGAGACAGAGAGAGGATTGATGAATTGACGGGGAAATAGACGACTTTTTAGAAATTTACACATCATTGCAATGTGTTCCTACTAGTCTCCACCTCAAGTCACAAGATGGATGGACACTATCCCCGAAAGTATGATTACTAGTCTCCAGATGTATGAATTAAAAATATAAAAATCATTGTATACGTGAATGGAACAAGGATTCTTTCTTTTTCTTTCTTGAGCATACGCACTACGATCATACAACGCGCCCAACTCAACATTTAAGCAACGCATCAAACACGATGGCAATGCTTAGGCTCACCTCGGCAGCACGCACCTCCGGCTCTGCAAGAAACGCTTGTATTTCCACGAATACAAGTGTTTGTAACTCCACTTTGTTGTTACTCCACTCTCGACAGCATGGTAGCAATAAAGAAAATTACTTTAGTAAAAACGTGCTACCACACTATCAGTGAGGCAATAAAATGAACAAACATATATGTGGACGATGCACAGTCTTCAGGGACCATTCTTGTGAAAGTAAGTAACGAAAATCAACCACTCACGGCCGCAGATGGACGAAACTACGAATTCAGCTCAAGCAAGTAAATCGAAAGCAAAAATACCTACCAAAATATCTAACATCCTAATATATTAGTTAGCAACGTATGAAGCATCCTCTCAAAAATCTAGGAAATATAAAGCATTTTGTCAACTCAATCATACGACATCATTGCTGTCAATAAAGAATGTTATATCTAAATGTAAACCATCACCAGCTTAAAGTCTCATTGCAAGGATACGTCCACGAGAAAGTCGACAAACTAATGCGCAGTAACGAAGGTGGTGGCTCTATTCTCTACATTAAAGAAAAACTACAACCATAATTCAAAACTAAAATGTAATAAATAATAGAAATACTACATCACACCACACACCCACCACAACAAACTTAACCAGTACAGCGACCGATTAAAATGAACTCTACGGCTGCCCTGAAAACATCTTCAGTATTCATGAAACACTAATCATGGGCGACTTCGTCCTGCTTTTCATAAACAAGACTAGTAGTCAAACTCAAGCTCCTAGATCTACGTTTATCGATCTGATACATACAAATTATCTGCAGCAGCATTTCAGCATCCCAACTAAACAGAAAAATATTCTTGACCACGTCATAATAACTCCTGACCTTAGAACAATTGGATTAGAATTTATGGATAATATCGATGATCACCATATGATAGACTTCACGCACCAAATCAACGACCCTAATGCTAGGACTCAACCTAAAAATATCTTGAGCTACACACTGGCAAATTTTGAACTAATGAACGAGGAATTCGGAAGTTTCGACTATGAAGTACTAATGAGGAACGCAAATGACGGGGAATGCTATATGATATTAAAAAAAACTGCAGCTGCCACAGAGCAACAGATACAAGCAAAGTCAATGAGACCATCCGATAACCCTCCTTTATTTTCACAAAAAACTAAGCACTTACCTGCCCTCACCTTCCTACCTAAAACACAGTGTAAGAATGAAATTGAAGTCCCAACTCAAGTAAACATAACCCGACAAAACACTACAAATACATCCAGTAAATGACAGACAACACGAATAGATATTATTGAACCACTGATCGATCTTGATGGCTTAATTCAAACTCAAAGCCAAGCCAGAATTTTATTTCTACACTTGACACCAGTGTGCACTTGCTAAGACAAAACTAAAATTTAACAACCTTACGTCTTAAGCCCCCAGAAAATCATGATAGACGTCATATTCACTTTAAAAGCGGTATAAAAACAGTTTAGCCTTCTAAACTCATATAAATCAACCAGACTCGCCGGCCGTGATCCCTTAATACTCAAAGAAACAGCCTATGTAATTTGCAAACCCTTAACAAGCATCTTTAATTGATTGTTCGAAACTGGGATTGTTCCGGTAGATTGGAAGCAGACGAATGTCACACCTTTTTCGAGAAGAGGAATATGAGAGCACCCTAACGATACAGCTCAATTTGTTTGATATTTGTCATCAGTAAAACAATTGAAAATTATTCAAGGTCCGCGTAACAAAACATTTCCTTGCGCAAACTTGGATTACTGACGCCCAACACGGATTCAAAGGAAAATTTAGTTGTCTCACAAACCTCGATTTTTTAGTAGAATTTAACCGCATATACGACTGGACAAAGGTTGTAGACCTCGTACACCTCAACTTTCAAAAATACTTCGATAAAGTTCTCCACGGACGGCTAATGATCCAAATAGAAGTTCATGGGACACAAGGCAACTACACACGATGCATACGAAACTGGCTCACTGGTCATACTCAACGAGTGATGATTCATGATCAAGCCAGTAATTTGATGCATGTAACATTGGGAGTTCCCAAGGGAACATTTTAGGTCTGATTTTCTTCATTATCTACATCCACGACCTCAACGTCGGAATCATCAGTTAAATCACTAAATTTGACGACGACACAAAACTGTCAACGAGACAGTAACGATTTAATCATACCTCAATGGTGTATTTCAGTGGACTGAAACCAGTCAAATGAGCCTCAACATTGATAAATGTTCAGTAACACACGTTGAAGCTAGAAGCTGGCATTTCCCGCAGACACAATGAATGATGCAACTGTTGAAGCAATACAGCAGCAAACAGATCTTGGTATAATTATCACTGAAAATTCCAAGCATGACAAACAAGTAGACAAAAGCGTCAAAAAAGTCAGCAGGGTGTTTTGAATAATTACAAGAAACTTTGAATGCGAATTAAAGATCATAATATTAACTTTCTATTAAGTATTGCTGTGGACACATCTGGAATATGCGGTGCAACTCTGATAACCTACCGTACGACAAAACATTGACAAAATTTAGAGAATTTAGCGCGAAGCTACGAAAATTATTCTTGAACTTATCAATCTCAGCTACGATAGGACATCCCAGGCCATAAACTTCTTTCTAATTACAAATACTGGATCCTGGAACCAGCTGCACAAAAATTTCGCTTGTGTGGGTACTGTGAAAGCATTCAAAAATCGTCTTGACAAATATTTAATAAGGAATCAACCAGTATTATATAATACTTGCTTTACAGTATATCCTTCTTACTATCTGAAGCTTGTGTATGATTGACGTGCCTGTACGTAACCGAAATGATTCCGTTGTTAAGGTGCATGTACGTGACTGGAATGCCTGCGTAGAATGAAGGAACCTGTGCATGATTAATACCTTAACTTTAGACGGCGTAAGATTTGAGTAAAAGCACAAGAATGTACCGAACAGCTCGTTCCTGTTTATCAATAAAATAAAATAAAAGTTTATCAATGACTACTAACAGCTTAGTATGCAGGAAAGAGGTTTACTGCGCTCAGCAACACGCTGTTAGAATTCGTAGGTGTTCTCTGGCATCCCTCGATAATTTTTACATGTGTATTACACCATTTTTGTTCCATTTTTAAAGAAGAAACAAACACTGGTGTACGCTGCCAGATACCTTTATCAATGCAGCTTCTTCAATGAAAAGCAATACCCACACCTTCGTCATTTTAAATAAATTATTGAATGATATACATTAAAAACTGATGCTCTGCATCAGTTTTGGGAGTTCTGACTCAATTGTGCTGTATAGTTCTATTAAAGTTCTGTTTTCGTTGTTATCTCAAAAATTTTCATTCATTCCATCCACACTGAAACCATGATAGTACAAGGAATTGGGTTCCAAAACTACAGCTGTATCAGAACATTTTTATTTACATATATTGAAAGGTAAATCTCTTAGGAAAATTTGTTTAGTAATGCGATTGAAGGGCACAATCTTTGTACGCGTTATCGTTAGTACAGAAGATGAATGAGTGAGTGCAATTATTTAGCTTCACTGTCTAATGAAGGATTCCAGTCTGCTGAAGCGACAAGTGAGACAACCCCACTTGAGCACGCGCCTCGGGCGAAGTGCATTATGAGCCCCAGCTTAGACTTTGTCTTTATTTAAAAGTAAAGTTTTTGACGACCTCTAGAGGCTTAAAAAGAAAACTGGAACAGAAGAGGCCGTGTCATTCATTTAACGCTATCAATTAATCAACTTCTCATGAATGTTTTATGTTACTAAATGTGACAGAGCATAACATTTAAATAGACTGTTAACGCGACCAACAATATAATCAGAAAACAATCGTAATTGGTTAATTCGCATTTTGCTAGTTCGTTGGTACACACCCATGAGAACAGGCAATGCAGTCGTAGCATGCTACTAACAGACCTAATTATGGCCTGCAGTCACAAATCAAGTAGGACTACTAAATGGTCAAACAATTTTTGTACGAGAGCCAGAGATTTACCATGAACAGGCTTATGTGAGCATTGTATTGGCTGGTACTGGTGAATAATTGTTATCTCACTTCCGGACGAGATTACTTTAGTTATGAATGAATATTGTCTGCTACTACGTCTTACAAAAACTCACCTGATCAACCGCTATCATTGACGTAAAATAAAGAGTGTTCGTAAAGTCACTGTACAGTAGCAAAGATTTGAAGTAATGTGTTAAGCAATATTTTGGTCACGATAATGCAGTTCCTCGTACAGTTGCAGTTCCTAAATGCTGGAAATGTCCTCCTGATGCCTGAAGACATTTCTGCACTCGACGTTGCATATTATCGAACACGTCCTGGAGGGCGGCGGGAGTGATCTGTTCGATACATTGGCTGATTGCTGTCTTGACGTCCTCTTTATTGGAAGGGGGCTGTTTTCGTTTCGTGACTATTGACCGGAGTAATCTCTCTCTTCAAGGGGACGTAGATGAATGTTTGAGATATGCTTAGACCACAGTTCGGCTCGGGAGGTGATTACCAAGGTATGTTATTATTTACTTGTGGATCTTCACGTGTAAGTATTTAGTTTTTTGATAAATTTGTTTATTTCCTTTGACAGGTAGCGCCCCATTTTTAAAGGAACTTTGCAGTGGAATGGGAAGAAGGCCTTGAATGAAAAAAATCAAGCATGTTTTGATAATCTGGGACCTTTAGTACCCACAACACAATAGTAAAAATACAAGGATACCCATTCCACTGAGAAGTCAGTGCTTAGCCTAAGATAAACACTATTTTAGCTCCTAGTATTTGCTCTGTTTAAATTAATGTGACTTATCTAATTCAACAATAAGGAGCGGCAGGAGAAATATTTATAAATTCTGCATAAATTCATGACTGCTTTTATTATAGAGTGAAGATAATATAGCGATTTACAAACGCCGTTGAAAACCTCATCCTCATTCAGTTATGACATATGTGATGTACATGTCTAGCAAACTTTTTAAATATTGAATTGACACTACTGTAGAAGTGAAAGTCTTATGATCCAGGGATCGTTTATTTAGCTTTTTTCTTTTTATATTATTAAATGTTTAAGAAATCTAAATAAAAATATATAACGGGTAGATTTTGCAACTAAGAATGTAGAAATGTGAGAGGAATGGACAAGAAGGAAATTCTAACTTGTGTTTCGTTTTTACATATATGATTAAACAAAAAATCTTGAGGTTTATCGAAAAACTAACAATAGTGCCGTCATTAATCAACAGAGATGATACACATTGAAGCACAGAAAAACTTACTATTATTTGAATTATACATCACATGTTTTAATCCAATTTTGTAGCTGTGACAACAACTCCTAATTTTCACACTTGATGATTCAATAAAAATGTTATATCATATGCCCTCACATACGACTAGCCGTACTGCATTTAAAACTTGCTTGAACTTTTTCAATGCAAAATCACTGAAAATTACAAAAAACTGTGTCTCTCTTAAGTTCCCTAGTTAAAATTTTTCATTAATTTATTTTCATTTCGTCACATCATGGTTACTTGTGCCGTAGACTTTTGGACTTCTAACGTGGCGGCCCTATGCCTACGCAAAATTTTCTTTAAACCAACTTTCACAGAAAACAAACTTCATCGCATACTCTTTTAGTGTGAAACTATCTCTTGATTTTTTTATTTCATATGTTGTTCTCCGGCCAAATTTTTCATAATGATTCATGTCAAAATATTTTAATGAGTTTTTTATTTGTATAATTGAAACCCCAATTATGGCACCTAGATACAGTACATCGTATAGCCATAAGAAATGACTAAAATCAGAAATCTAATCAATAACCTAAGGTTACAGTAAGCTAACAATGTTTTTAATGGAAATTCTTTTTACTAAATATTTCACATTTTCTTCCCATGATAACAGAAATTTTATTGTACGACAGATAACAAATTTGTTTGCTATTTCGCTGATGCAACCTTCCGTGGTTCTTCAACAAAGTAGGCTAAAAATTAAAATCCTAATGATATAAAATCATAAAAATTGTATTTGTAAAAAAAATTATTATATATTTGGCCAAAAGAGTGTTATTAATTTGTTTTGAACTACAAATGTGAAATATAAATTGGTATCCCTCAATGGAGAATATATAATTGAAAATTTTCTCACGTTTTCTTTTTAGTGCAACGAAGCCGAAAATTTAGTTTGAGAATTATATATGACAATAAAAGCGCATCGTCTCGAAGATGCTGTATTATCACACAAATTACATGTTCTAGCATAGGGCGCAACGTGTGATATTCTCCAGTAAGTCCCATTGATACTTGTTAAGAAGAGACTTCTGTTTTAGTACAATATATGTTTGTATCTCCTCTGTGTAAGATCCCTCAGTTTTCTAATGATTTTATGTGTTTTTTTTGTTGCGCGCGAACAAATTGTACGCTCGATTCAAAATTATTTAATTTTGAAGTAAGCTTTCGATACAAGTCCGTTCGCTTAAAATCTGTATGCATGAACTATGATGATAATAATCGTGGACTGAACTAATTAACTTTGGTAATTAGCACGTATTACAGTTCTAAGCGTCATATAACACCGTTATTAATTTCTTAGACTACTTGTAAACCTGTGTTTTTTTCGGTGTTTCTCAATAAGCTAAATTTTATCTATCTGCATAAGACGGCCACTAATAGTAACTGACACTTTCTTCTGTTAAATATGCTTTTATAGCGCAATTCGGTAATGTTGAAACATCTTCGTCGCTGCTAACTTTGAAAAACACTTCACTCTATTATGTTCTCTACTTTAATTTTCCTAATTTTACGTCAATTATTTTCGTGTCAATCGTTTTGCTCCTTTATTTCATTTTTACCACTCTCCAGGAACAAAAGTACTTCTCAAAGAAGGTAATAATTAAAATACTTCCTAACAGAGATGCTTTGCTCCAGTCATAAGGCCTCATGCCTTGAGGTAAAAATTAAACTCCAACAATATTGAAAAATGTTATGAATGCGGAACTTAAACAGGGTGAAAATTTAAAACTCTTCTGCGTTAAGACATACGGAAAAATATATCAAATTTTCAAACAAAAAACACTAAGTGCTTATTCATATTTATTGACATTTTTAGTCTGTATTTTCGTTTGCAAGTTTAGGTAAAATCAAACATCCCACGGCCAGACGTCTTAGGCTATAGATATCGTCATAAATATAGAAAGATACATTTTACATTTGTCTGCGCTAACGCGTTGCCTACCATCAATTGAACTTGCTCATTTATTGTACTTGATCATTTATCTATGCCTTCACATGCACAGTGGAACCAGCAATACTTTCAGGCCATTCATATGAGATCGTTGACATTCACTATCACATCCGATGTCCGCAGGCCCTCCGGGTATGATAATGACAGAACAAGAAATGATTGGTTACTTTCCCATCATTTCTTTACATGACATTTTTGAATAGGTTGGCAAAATAAGAGGATAAGAAAAAAATTATGGATTACACTCATATTGCCTTGGTTTTAAAATTGATTTTCATGCCTACAAGTGAACATGCCTTGGCAACAATTCAAGTAATTTAACATACAGAGAATACAGCTATTTAATGATGACGAATCAATCAGCAACAATCACAATCAATAACTCCAACGAACTCCAGTACATCTAAAAAAATTTTAAATATAGAAATTGCAGTAGAGAGGCATCTACGATTTTTATGGCGAAGAACTAAAGGGGACAGCAAAATTGACAGGGGGACAAGCCCGTTTCTCGTCCTCGTGTTCGTGGGGTTGCCAATTATCGACAGACCAGTTCTTGAGCTTAAAAAAGAACTGATTTTGCAACCCATCTTTCGCAGTATCTATTGCATGTACATCAAGTTTTTTCCTATGAGTCAAAACCAAATCAGTCATAACACCATATGCTCAGGATCGTCGGAAGTCTGCGGGTTGCAGTTTATTTCGAAGGCAAGTCCATGGAAAAAACAGTCAAAGCTGCATGCCGATCATCATTAAAATTTGAAACACTCTTCCTCCTACCCTAATATTGCCATCACCAGAAACACACGGTACAGGAACCAATCAGAAAGATGTACTTGAAATTGAATTTTTAATTTATTATATTATAACATAAACAGATCAAATATAATACTTCTATTGCCAACTAAATTTTAAAAGCAACTGTTTGAGCGTCTAAATGTGCTCAGGTTCTCCTTGGGCTGCCTACATTACTGAATGAATTAGAAGCTGCGACGACAGAACTTAGTGTCGCTAAGGAACACTGATTAGGGTGGAGGGATTGTAACTGGGAACCCTCACATATACACTGAGCGTTTTCACTTCATGCGTTGCTTAAAGTTCATGCTCACCAAAAATCATGATGTCCTTTGACTAGAACTCTCTGAACTTCAGTCGACATACGAATATAAACAAAAGCTCTATGAAATCCTTGTTACACTATAAATATAAAGGGAAAATGCTGCGGATTTCAGTTGGAGAACAACTGCGTATAAGGGACACACCATGGCTCAGCTAACATTCACTATAATTAAACTACTAAAATTTTTACAAATTGTTTATTTATAAGAGAAAGCTTAATCTAAGGGTATTTTCCTCCATTACACTAACTTCCCCTCTGCTTTACTTTTCCTTCCTTATTTGTAGTATCCCAATTAACAGCCCCATCGATGGACAAAGCTACTTACTCTACCCTACTTAGTTCTAAAGAATACTTTCCTGACCACCTGCAATTTCACGCTACAACGAATTGTTTACAGTTTTCGTAAAACATGAATTGTTTTTCAAGCTACTTTGATCTTTTTGCCAATTCATTTCTGGAAAATTAATCCTTTAGCTTATACTCTACCTATTGTTCATATTTTCATGGCGATCCACTTGTGTTAAGGGTAAATAAAGTTCAAATTTTTCATCGTGTTATAGAATGGAGCCAGTGACTCAATAAAATTTTCCTATTGGGAAAGGACCTCAAAGAAACTGGCACTGATGTTGCCTATTATCAAAAGCCAAGTGCGTGAACGTACACTCTTAAACGGACACTCTAAAACATTTGTGTGTTGTTTCGACTCCCTCAAAAGCGTTGTTAAAACACACGCTAAGGCAGTTAGGAGCTTACATTCATTGTGCCACTGCACATGAAACAAAAGTGATATATCAATATCATTCCTTTAAAGTCTTTGCTAACACGCGTGCATGATACAAGAGTTATATATCAATATCACTCCTTTAAAGTCTTTGCTAACACGGCCACGGTAAACAAGAGTTATATATCAATATCACTCCTTTAAAGTCTTTGCTAATACGCGCACATGAAACAAGAGTGATATATCAATATCACTCCTTTAAAGTCTTTGCTAACACGGCCACGGTAATTGTTAGCAGACGTTTGGAAGCGTTCCCAACCCCTGACCTACCTGTGCTAACACGTCATGAATATTTTTAAACACAGTCTTCTAGAGTACCAACCAGCTCCTAGGCTAGTTTTATAAACAATCAATTTAAAATACTCTTTTATTTCTAATGAATAAAGGAAACTTTGTCTTTCCTTGACAGTATTGAAGAAGTACGGTTTACTTACTAAACGTCATTTTAAATTAAGAAGCTACTCGTATGACCAAGCATGCACGTAGCAAATGTCCATGCTTCTTTCCTATTGCTGAAATGTTCTTTATAAACAGGTGCTCTTGTTCAATTGGGAACAAGAAGCAAATCCAATATACTGGCCTCCCTGTAAACGGAACTAAATTAAACAATATAGCCTAGAGCCTCAAGTACACTTTACTCAAGTCTAACAGTTATCCTAAAATAATATTTATAATATTGACAACGAGGTGATACAGTGCAAGAATGTTCTAAGTTACCGTGAACCATGCATTCTCAAAACTTCTTCCATTCATATTCGATCCGTCGCTTTTTCCCATTATTTATTCTTTCCTTTAATCTCTCAAGCCTTCCCTTCCCCTACACCTGCCCTTTCTCTCGCGCAGTCTATTTTTTCCTAATTACATCTACCTATTCTCTTTAAGAATCCTACCTTCCGTTGTGAAGTGGAGTTCAAATATTTATCAAGACCTTTACATTATTGGACACAGAAAGTTCTGGCAGTTTTTTCAAAGGTCAAAGTATCTGGGCAGTAAACCTCTTTCAAAAAATTCCCATTTAATAAATCATTAATGAGTTTCGTGGTCCATTCTTTCAGCAATATTTTTAGATAACATCTCATACGTGCTAAATGATATATAATAAATTATTGCACCGCTTTCGGCCTTTCATGGATGGGATGCCTTAACTTAATAATGATCCAAATATTTATTTAATTATTTAACACAGACATCAAAACAGCACACATAAATATGTAGGAATTTATTGCTAAGAAGAGTAGCAGTGCATATGGAACAAGCTGTGCAATAGCGCACACTTTTTATGACAAGTTCTTGAAGCTGGTGTTTGAAGCCTAAAATTTTCACCATGATAATAATCACGTAGATGCGTCAGGTATAATGGCTGCAAATTGAACTCACAAGGAGAAAATGCCTGTGACCATTAATGAAATGTACAACAGCTTGCGCTTGAGGTAAGAGAATTCGAAAGCTGGAAGCTCCTTTGATTATAAGTTAATTAAACACTTTTACCCATAAACCTTTTGCTGCTATGATTGTACTGGGATGCCGGCATATGTTAACGAAAAAGGGTCTCACATTTCAGATGCATTAAACGAGCAGGACAACAACCCTAAACTTGATAATATTTTCAACAGTGAACGTTGTTGGTCGTGTAATTAAGTTGACATTATGTTCTTATTGCCCACATAAGCACAAAAGCGCTCTATGTGCTTTTGACACATGTAAACAGCAGCTAAAAATAGTCCTGCTTATGAACCTAACACCTGATGGAATGTTGGTTAGGCCTTTTAAATGGAAAGAGAGATTGATAGAACATAAATACAACAAATTACTCGCATAATGTAGTACAGAGAGCAAAAAATCCAACGGATTCAGTAATCGTTCATTACGATCAACATCGGGAAAAAAATCCCCCGAAATGATTCTCTGCACTCCAGACCGTCAGCTGGCAGAGCATAGTGGAAGTACGTGTCAGAAATATTCTGTTTTAGCTGCCACTTATCATTACAGAAAAAATATTGCGCTGATCAATATAAATTCTCATTGAACATACGTAATTTTAAACTGTGCATAGAAGCAAAACTTTTGAGTTTTTAGAAGACCAGAATCTTTTACTTTTGTGAAAATAATAGATCGTTATTGAGCAATGATCTCTCATCATCAAATAATAACCTCAAATATTTTGAAACTATCTAAAATTTTGGTGATTGTTCTTTATTGAATAATGGTTAAGTCATTTACCAGTTTTTATAAATTATTTTCTTTTCGCATAGCTATTAATAACGAATCAATTCTAGCATCAATTTTTCCTCTTCCATCATAAGCATACAAGTTCATGTTCAGCTTGACAAAATGTTCTTAACTCTGTCCTTTCATTGAAAAACATGAGTTTTCAAATGGTGTCTTAAAATCCTCAATTTTATCAATCAACTTGCACGAATTGACAATAAAAATACTGAACACTTTTTTAATGATTTCTGGGCAAAGACCCCACACCATAACGATATATAGCACCACACATGAATAATAGGTAATAATTACTATTAGTTTCCACTGCACATATTCTCATAATGAAACATGCGTGCATTCATGAATTAAGAACTAAAATTGAATATTGGTTTATTTTGAAAATATATTTTTTTCGTGGGATGTCTTATAACAGACGCAATGTACTAGCACATCATCTGGTAAAAAAACAGAATTTCACCAGTCACCATCATAAAATTTAAGGAAGCTCTCACATCGAGAATATTATATATTGCAAAAATCATTCAAAATATTAACACTAATATCTTTGAGAGCGTGGCAATCAATGTAGTTATCCCTCAAGCATTGATGCGGACGTGCAGAAAACAGTACGAATGGCTGCAACACTATAACCTAGAAATCTTAAATAACTGTAACCGCATAGTAGTTAGATATTAATAACTTCCACAACAGAAATACAGAACGCGTAGTTTTGTGCTACTTGGTTCAGTAAGATAAATTTAGATTTTTAGAACTTTTGACAAATTTAAAAGACCTAGTTTCGTTCGAGTCAGTCATGAGATGCAGTGACTGTGAGGACACCTGAGCGTTAAATAACTCTTTATATAAAGCTAGTCTTAGTGATGTTAACACGAGTCATTTCTTTACAATAGAATAATTGATTTATGAATTACCATCAAGAAACTCACACATGATCAACGGGACTTGCAGCTGCTAGACGATGTACACTAGAAGCCTAAATTACATGCAACATCGGAACGGGCTTAACCTAAACTGCACAAGACAAGGCCTGCTAAAGGCCTTTACAACTGACTATTTTCTGGCCCATCTTACTTAAAGGTAGTCATCTACGGTTGGCTGCAAATTAACTATTTAAGAACAATCGTCCTATGTACAATGATTATAACTAAAGATCCCAGCATAGACTGTTGAACTGAAACAGTCACCTTTCCTTCGTTTGATGTCGATA
The DNA here is from genome assembly GCA_006783055.1 of Trinorchestia longiramus. Taxonomy (NCBI): domain Eukaryota; kingdom Metazoa; phylum Arthropoda; class Malacostraca; order Amphipoda; family Talitridae; genus Trinorchestia; species Trinorchestia longiramus. Next base: position 70,367 of record VCRD01000603.1, on the reverse strand, counting down.
ATATTTGGTTCTACGCTAGACAATCTTTATATAGTATGTACAGAAGGGAAGCCACTGGTGTTGTTGTTGTTCTTTTTCTATTGCTGCAACGCTGGACATAAGTCGTGCTCGTTCGCATTCTTTGTTCAAAATATTACATTTTATTCAACGCATAACTATAATTCAAACGTAATTTCTAGCACAAAATGGACTCTTTCACTCATAATAATAACAAAAAAAAGCATTCAAGATGCCTCTCGAGACAGTATAATGGAAGTGTTCGAGAACAATGCCCATCATTTGCCTGAAAAATAAAGAACTGTTCTATCTTGCGTCAAAGCTACCAAAAAGTGATACTAGAGATTTTGCTTTGTTTCTGACTACTTCGAAGCAAAATCTACGGCCTCCTGCTACGTGCATTTGTTTACTTCTCTTTCCATGCTCTTCTACGTTAGTGAAGTTGACGTTAAACAAAGTTCTGCAAAAAAAGAAGATGTTTCTCGATATTCTCGCTTACGCTGTTTTATTTTCATAAATGAACTTCTTCTCCAGCTCAATGTCTACAAACTTGTACGACTTGGAAATGTTGGATACACTGATCTTATGCCTCAAACTTACTTTTTGTAGTCAACATTCCAGTCAGCGTGCTGACATTTCTGACCATGAGACTCTCAATGTTTGGGTTTATTCGTTTTCCAGGTATATTGAGCACCATGAATTGTACATCAAACAAAATTACATTTCAGAGTCTTAAATTGGAAACTAAGCGAAGTCAAACGTAACACTCTCCTGATTAAATTTACAATAGATTTATATTTTCACCAATGAGAAGTACAATAGAGCTGTTTGTCACCGGGGTATTTCTGTGTCGCTACGAGAAGGTATTGTAAAATTGGTTGTATGCTGATACAAATTCAGTTATTCGAATAGCAGTGTTGTTTCTGCCTGATATTGCAGTACTTGATTAGTCCTTTGCTTGTTGAACACTAGCCAGCAAGATAGCATGTCATACAAATATCATCTGAACCACGTGGACTTTCAACGAACAAAGTAATAAACAGACAGACAGAAATGTTAAAACGAACAGCAAACCAGCAAAATCAGTCTAGTTCATTCTTAGATACATTTAAAAATTGAGAACCTGATTTAAATCTTTAGAAAAATCCGTTACACAATACCTAAAATAACGTAAATGTTGTAAAATTTAGGCTGATTTCATGATTCTATTACATTCTTTCCAGTTTCTACAAGTCAAGCTTGTAATACGCAGTTAAAAGCTTCCCACTGGGAAGAAATACACGTTTCTAGCGAAGATAATTTTTGAAGTAGAGCTCCAACATAATTGTCAGGTTAACTCAGAGTTTAAAATACCCTTATCATGCATAACAAAAAGAGACACTAATTTTGAGTCTTCATCGTGAAAAGTGTGTGGATAATTTATAAGGACCAATGATCAACACTCATTGATTTCACTCTAGTAACATGTACTTTAAGCGAGTGCAGAGATTTAAGAGATTTTGAATCTTCCTGAACAGAAGTGGAAGAATTATACTGTACTCAGTATCTTGATTCGCGTCTCCATTTCGGATATAGAGGATATAAATTATGCAGAAAATTAATTCAGTTGGTTCTTAAATACATTTGAATGAATGAAAGTTGAGCGATTAATCATGACTCCGTTTACCTATCTTTTCAATGTCTTTCATTTCTCCGGAAGGCAATTCTATAACTATAGGAAATGTTTTCAAAATTAAGCATAAAATAAAAACAGATTAGATGTTGCAAGAAATGCTCAAGTCTCATTGAGAATATATCAATTATTTGAACATGGGAACATACAAAGCAACTTTAACTCTATTTTGCAATTGTTGCAATTTCAGTTGCTTCAATCGCACAAAAACTGACAAAAATACTATTAATTGCTGAATTTTTTTACAACTGATAAACAGTCAAGACAATACAGAAATTTTTGTTTCCTCTGAAATCACATTGATAAACTCATTGTATTATCTGGTTACAATGAAAATATAATTATGATCTAGCCTAATAAACTTTCGTTTGCCATCATTTTGGAGTAAAATTAGATTGTAGAGCGTTTGAGAATTCATGCAAGCCACTGACATTTTACTTTACTTCCTCAAAAAAAAAATTTACAAATTTACCCTACCTTTTCGCATGCGTCGAGTCACAAGCTTTCTCAAAATTTCAATGTACTTCATCCATAAGATTTGAATAAATATACAAATCCCCTACACCATTTGTTCTTGATGCTTTGATCAAGGCAGATGATGGATGCACGCATGTTTTGGAGTATAAACAAAGCATATGATAAAAGCTTCATTTTCAATTGTCCACAGTTAATAATAATGCTCACTTAATGACAAAATTATTTCAACATTACAGGTGTGAATTTATTATAATATTTTTTTATCTTGATGGAAGTAAATGTTCGATGTCACTAACTAGGCAGCTTTTTAGTAAGAAAACATGTAATGTGACAGCTTGTTCATCTAAGGGATTTTCCCAATCAAGGTGTAACTTGAAAGACATTACTGTAAGCAATAGGTAAAAGAGATACGTAAATAAGCACACCACTTGGATTACCATAACATGAACACAAAATATTCATTTCTTTAGGCTCGTTCTCACAACTAAGTAAGCGAACTCTTGTTTAGGAATAAGCGTTTGATTTGAGTTCTGTTTGTACATATCAGTTGGAGTCACTGAAGAGCATCGCAGGTACGTGCAGGCTGGTACGCGTACCAATTAGACCTGTTCTCGCTCTCATGAGGAATTTTTAAGTGCAAGCCGGTATTGCACAATATTGAGAAACATACAAAACTTAAGTGCTACTTTGATAAAGTTATTTTAAACTGAGGATTTAAAATATTAAATGCCATTGATCAGATGTCTCTAACACACTGACTTAAGTTATCTTATATCCCTGACTTACTGCTGGATCCTTAAAATAAACCTCTCCTTCCTTCCTCCAAACACGAAGTTATTCATCTTTCTCTTTTTTTGTGATAATCATAACCATGAAAGTATTTATCGTAAATTTTGTTTCTTACCACTGACAAACATTTATTTCATGGGGACTCTAATGATCATATATATATATATATATATATATATATATATATATATATATATATATATATATATATATATATTACCATATTACCAAGGAATATTTGTATGAAGCCTATGTACGGACGTTTGCCTTTTCGTAGTGAAAGCAACAGCAGAGTTGATGTAGTAGGGCAAATAGAAGTAAAGTTAGAATGAATAACCAAGAGAAATCGTGCCCCAGAGTGCTGGCACTGTACATACACCACACGCATGATACCTACACTACCTCTAAAGAGTTTAGATTCAAATGTTGAAATAAAAATTACTTATAACAGCTACACTGTAAAAACTTTTGATGGTAAAATCTAAATAGTTCTTTTGTCCAGCCCTATAACCAAAAGCAACATTTAAGTAATTTAGACTACAGTACATAAGCTACTGCTCAAAGCTAATGTAGGAATTAGATCATAAAGTTGGAATAATAATATACAACTTATGACTAAATAACAGCACTCAGAAAGAGAGCAGAGCAATAAACCTGATGCTGTTAAGGTACATAATACTGAAAGTGGCTCGTGCAATGAGAACTTCAAGTTCTGAATAATTGGTGCTAGATTAATTTTTACAGAGAGCTAAACACACGCAGTTTCACTATACACTACTCGGTCTGGTGCAACTTAAAAGTACAGGAATAGAACAGTCACGTTTGTGTGGATAAAAAGTGCTAGAATCTGAAAAGTGCAAACAGTAAGTGCAATGATCACATAAGTGCAAACATCAAATGCAACAGTCATATACGTAAGTGCAACATTCATTCAATTTTTAGTGCAACGTACGTACAAACTCAGCCAAGTCAAAGTTTACTTCCCTGCAGTTTCACTTGCTGAGACTCGTCTTGCAAATGAGCAGCTGATACTCTAAAATATTTGAATTTGAATTAATGGGTACAACGAGTACATTGTAGAGATGAGAGCCAATGAATGCTTACAGAGGAACAATTTCACTTACTGAGACTGCATCATTGCATTATGAATACACTGTGCAGTAAAACAACGTTGAAGGGTTCGTGTCTCCACAGAGTGTAAGGACGTTGACTTAGCTATGCATGCTACACAACACACAGTGCGCTGGTAGGCGTCCCAGAGCACCGGATAATCCGGTGTGTGGGTACCTGTGGCTAGTCTAAAGTGCAGTGTTATAATTATGCTATATTTTCTACGCGACACCACAAGCACCACTTATCTTAAATTAACATTCAAGAACCTAAAAATATGTGACAATTAGGCAACTTCAGATCTTATTTTCATCCTCAGAGATACTTAAAGTGACCACAACATGTGCAGGATAAATGTAGCTCAGCAGAAGTCAGATGTTTCTTGCAAGTAAGCAAATAAGTTTACATTAAAGTTTGCTGGAAGAGGAGTAGCAAAGATTGCTTCACTATTTAATACACTTTCCAAGAATGAGACACAGCTATTAAAGTTCATGAATTTGACTTCAGAGGCAAATAAGTTTTGAAGTTATGATGAAATCTCGACATTATTATGCCTGCAAACTATTTCTCTCTCGACGAAAATAATTGAAAAGGAAGTAAAATGTCGAGAAACTGATGTATCTCATTAATCGTTGATTATTTTAATCATTATTTAAATTTGCCCAATGTGGTATAATTTTCCATACCTGTATAGGTGGATTTAAATGCAATACTGTGAAAAATATATTAATCAGTGAAATAATTTACAAGACTAACTCAATGCTTGAAGACATCTTCTCTGTAAAGCCACAGTGCTAAAGTATGACAGTGCAACGGTGCTGAAGTGCAAAAGTTCTGAACTCCTATATTGCTACAATGTTAAAATACAACAGTGTAACCGTGCTGAAGTGCAGTGAAATAATGCTAAAATATAGTAGTGCCACAGTGTCGAAATGCAACAGTTCAGCAGTTATATGCACTGAAGCTGGAGTGCAATAGTGCTAAAATATGATACAATAGTGCTACTAGGTTGACGTGCTATAGTGTAACACTTCTACAGTACTGAAGTGTAACAGTGCACACTGCTACAATGCTAAAACGCAACAGTGCTGAAGTATAGTAGTGCTAAAGTACAGTAGTGCTGAAGTGCAGTAGTGCTGAAGTGCAGTAGTGCTGAAGTACAGTAGTGCTGAAGTACAGTAGTACTGAAGTACAGTAGTGCTGAAGTGCAGTAGGGCTGAAGTGCAATTGTGTTACTATATAACAGTGCAACAGAGTCGAGGTGCGACAGTGAAACAGTACAACAGTGCTACAGTGTCGAAATGCAACAGTTCAACAGTGATGTGCACTGAAACTGAAGTGCAGTAGTGCTAAGGTGCATTAATGCTAGAATACAACAGTGAGATAGTGCTGAAGAGTGTGTTTAAATGCAACAGTGCTACACAGATTATGGACGAAAACAACTAATGTACAACAGTGTAACAGTGCAAGAAGTAATGAAGTACAGCAGGACTAGGTAATGTAGTGCAATACTCATAAGTGCTGAAGAGTAACAAGTTCTGAAGTGCATTACAACTACGGTGATGGAGTACAATAAGTGCTGTGGTACGGCAGGACTACGGTGATGAAGTGCAATAAGTGCTAAAGTAGAAAAGAATCACGGTGATTGAATACAATAAGTGCTGTGGTACGGCAGGACTACGGTGATGAAGTGCAGTAAGTGTTGAAGTAAAAGAGAATTACGGTGATGAAATACAATAAGTGCTGACGAACAGCAGGACTAGAGAGATGACAGGTAGAAGTTTTAGAATACGTCTGTACAATAGAGTTGATGGGTGACAGTTATAAAATGTAGCAGTGCTACAGGGCTACTAGACACCAGTTATACAGTACTAATGTGTTAGGAACTCTCCAAGTTCATACACAATGTGAATTCCAATGTACTGCCCACTATGCTATGTTGTACAAGGCGTATATAAAAATCTATTTTTTCAGAATTTAATTACACAAACCATTAGGACGAGCTGCATCCTCTAAAATGAGATCTTAGTTTAATTTTAAAACGTAAATTTCGTGCTTAAAAAGTTTTGACAAAACTGTCAATAGATATGAATGTACGAATGTTGTCATAGATACAATCTGCTAAGATGTAAAGCAGCGTGTGTTTAGGTTGCCATATTTAGCAAAAACAAGGCTTCTAACTACGTATTTAAATCTTAATTGATTTCTGACAACTGAACTGAATTCACGACAGTATCGTATTGGGACAGGATAAATGTAAGAGAAAGTGGTGAAACTGTTAATTAAAAGGAACATTTTTTAATAAATTTGACTAGATCAGTAGGTGAAAGAAAAAATACACCAGCAGTCTCGGGGTTGTTAGTGCAATTTGTTGAATTTCATACATTACAAAACGTAGAAGTGAAACAGTAAGTGTGCTGCCAAGTAGTTTAATCCAGAGTGGTTACCCAACCAACGTTTCGAAGAAAATCGAAAACTTGGGAGAAAACTTTCAAGCTTGGGCCAATCTTTGAATCTTTGAATACAAATTTGGAACATTTTTTACATTATTAATTGTATGCTCTCACCGTGTTCTACAACATGCATCACGCACCCAAAAGTAACTCAAATGTTTGGAGTAAATACCGTAGATTTTTTGATAATAGAATCTTTTTTTCTCACGTCATTGGGAATTCAATGTGCATTATAATAGGAATAACCAGGCATTATTAGTGAATAGAAGTACAATATTTGGATATGTCATATATGTCTTAAATTTAATGCTTGGTATTAAAGTCCTCGTCATGAACCGATTGTACAATGCGAACTGAATAATCTAAAACGAAAGTCAAAGAACAGTATAAAAGTAATTAAATTATATATGATAGATTATGTACCTCAGATCCATAGGATGTTCTTCCAGTTGTCATTCAGTGCACAGACAACTGCAGTCATGTATGATTCTTTCTGTTGAAATACTGCAAATAAACAGAGTTGAAACTCCCATTCAATTTACGTTACAAAAACATGAGGAAAAAAAAAAATTTTCTAGTAGTATTGGGATGATGAATCAATTTAGAGAGCTGATTCACTTTTAAAAGATTGAGTATGAATTTATTGCAGTGAAAATTTATATTTATGTTTCGAGAAATTTTTATTAAAAAGATTGTGACCGAATGGTTAAATTTCATGATAGCCTTCCAATGCTTTAAAACAGTGCAAAAAAAGATCAGGTGTAATAGAAGGGGGAAAAATAAATTTTGGTGCAGATTAAGAACAATTTGTGACAGGCTAGACCTCATCATATAGATGCTGGTACTGAAAAATTAAAAAATATTCATATACTCCCTTATTTAGCAGCGGATATGTAGTTGTATGTCAAAGATAATACAGTTAATGGATTCAAGTACAGGTAAATTTGCTCATATTTATGGCTAAAAAAATATATTTTTCCTAGAACTTAAGGTACTTAAGATGATGAAAATACCATCAAAAATTATGTATGAATAAAAACAATTGTTCATATTCTATGTTAAACTACTTTCAATAAAGCTTTATGATCAGTCGGTTAGATAATGAAAGTTTGTCGAGCAATTAGGCCTTCTGATAGCAGCATGGCTGATGCGCAATCCTATATGCAACAATCAAAAGGATACCTAACAGTCAAAAGGATGCTGATACCTACGCATATTTTTAATCTATTGAGCGTTATCCTGCATGGAGGTAAACCAGGATAGGATTACTGATAACTCCATTAGGTGAACGAACTTTGCAATAATTAGTTATCATCACTGATCCTTTGAACTTGAGAAGACACCTACGTTGTTGTTATTAAATTTTGATTTTTCAAGGCACTAAGCCTTTGGATCATTGCACTGAAATGAGGCTTGAAACTTCGAAGCCGTGTAATTTTCGTCACATTAAATTGCAAATAAAGTAAGTTCAAAGCGGAGGGTTAGATCATAAAAACTAGGCAAAAATTAGTAATTCTTAAATTTTCTAAATGTTCTGAATGACTGTGAACGAAGTAAAATACAGAAATTGGTGCAATATATCTAATTGTTTTTGCATATTATTAATGATGTTTGATATACAAAGTGACGCACCGTATGCTAAGTGTGTTGTTTAGTGCATGTGCTCAAGCTTTAAAAGTGGTACACGTAAAATCCACTGATACCGCTCATACATAAAATGCAGTCCAGTAAATGGGAAGTGATGGTCTTAAATTTACTAATAACACACAGTTCAGAAGTGAAAGTACAGAAAATAGTGCATTTTATACCTAATGGTGCTAATTCGTGTAAGATGAAAGATACAGGAAATGTGTATCCCAGAACTAAATCAAGGAATGTTTAGTTCTGGGCAACGGTGCTTGCTAAATCTACGGGTGATCTAAACATCAATGATTCATTTTAATTTCTAAAAAATGCTATACAATATTTCTTAGAGCTAATTCTTTTCAACTTATAAGTACTGAAGAACGACAAAAAATGTAGTGTTATCTAAATCTACAAAGTCATCTCCTATTTAAAACGTTGTGCAAACATGCGTGCATCTTAATATCAAAATCATTCTAAGTAAATATGGGAGGAGGGAAATAGTGCATTAAGACTGGTATTGAAAGGTTCTCTTTCTCTGAAAACATTCAAATGTAGCTTTTGTGTTCTATGCATTTTTTTCAAGGGACTTTAGAAATGGGATTTCGCTTTTTATATGAGATACTTGAATATTAAAGAAAAATTTGTCGGAAAAATTCTGATGATCATCCCAGTACGTTCTACAACTGACTTTAAATTTTTCTTAGAATTTCAACCACCGAATACGTTCAAGGAACGGGAATTATGTCAGTGAACGATTCATTTCTGTCTTTTTTTTGAGACAATCTTTTCCCACTCATGTTCTTTTAAGGATGTCATGAACTGTCATGAGTGTATCTGGTTTTTTCAATGTCACTACGTCTATTACAAAACGCTGTGTAATTTTTAACATCATGGTTAAGAGAAACCAAAAAAAAACATCAACATATCTACCGTATCCATCACCACGTAAAGGTGCATGTATATATATAAAAAATGTGATTAAATTAACATTTGAACAGTAAGCGTATAAACTTAATTTCATTTGATAAGTTTTATATGACTCATTTTTTCGGGAATACAGTGAATATATCATAAATAATGGAAAGCATCATGAGTAAATTAAATGTGTCGAGTATTTACCGTAGACTTGAAACGCAGTATTTTTGGTCCATGCTTGGTTTGAGTCAAAAAAGTTCGCTACTTTTGATGAAAAACTATCATAAATAAGTTTAAGTATCAATTTCTAGTTTATTCGCTCTATATAGAGAATTTGAGATCCAAAAAGTATTATTACTTAAGGAAGAATGAAAAAAATACTACTACACCTGCTCTATATATAAGTAATTATTCTTCCTTAGAATATCGTTGCTAAACTTCTCAAATAATTAAAAGAAGAATTCACATTCTTATGAATTAAAACATCCCATCAGAATGCAATGAGGTGATTCAAAATATCATAAGAAAAATGTGTGAAATTTGGTAAGTAAGTAATGCAGAAGCAACAATTCAAAATCACTAAACTTAATTCTTAAACTTAAAAAACAAGTGTAAATGTAGGTAGGTAGAACTAACAGAATAAATGCAAAACTTAGTCTTAAATATTTGATAGTATATATGCAACCGTAAGCTGTGATGATTTTACCCAAATAGAAGTAAATTGAGCAACAAATAGCAATCTTTTAAATTGAAATAATGTCAAGAGTTATTTAAATTGGGGTATCAAAACTGTAAAAGCATGCATACTCACTGAAATTTTGGGTCCTGAAAATTTGTTATGAACAGCCATTTTGTTCTTCAAGAAACTCAATTTCACGCCTATATAATTTAGGCTGACGTTCTACACTTAGCACAGCTAAAGTTACAATCTACAAGACAAAGAGCAACGTAGCAGCACTGACGCACTGAGTGCTTGCGCTTGAAGACCTATTCATATTATTGTTGGCATACACTTCTTATAACTTCCCTAACGTAGCCTACATAACAACGAACACTATTAACAAAGTCTAACAAGGAATGTGTTACGACTAACTGCCCTTGACTGTGTTGATGAGCAGGGGTTTTAAGAATGCTCTGTAATCAACAAAACAACTAAATGAAATGGTTTTGCGTGAATAAATTATAAAAAAACTATATATAAATTTTTCCATTAAACACATTATGTGTATTTTTAAAGTGCTCTTGCTAGTTCTGAATAGCTAATAGTCTACACCTTACCAAAGAATAAGCTTGTATCCACATTATTTGAATTATATGCCCATTCGTTCATTCTATTTTATGACATTGTGTCGTGAATATCAATAATATTTCATAACGGATTTCATTCTGGAAGTACTACGAATTCAAAACTCTGTTATTGTATCAACTTTGGAATTTTAGTTTCAGTAAATAGATTTTATTAATACTTCCGATCCATAGCAAGTGCTCTCAGACACTCCTTTTATCTCGCTGTATACTTTTGCATGTACGTAATTTTGATGCTTGAAGGGAGAGATGAATTAGTAACCTAACAATACGTAGTGTCTTAAAAAGGCCAATGGGTTATTCTAAGGTCAAAAAAGTTCACTAAATTTGCTTTTTCATAAAATGTCATTCGGTATACTATGATAGATTTCTTAAATTTTTATTTGACTCTTTTCAAGTAATGGTAACAACACCTTGCATCTCCGTAAATATTTTCAGTAACTGAAAGCGTGTAGAAAACTAATTTTCGAATAAAACTTAGGTGAAATAAAATTATTATTACTGAATGAGAAGAACATTAGCCCTTATTTAAAAATGAATAAATTAGTTCAGAGTGAAAATGAGTTCTACACCACATTTGCGCATTATAATGTACATGTTTCATAGTACCTCTAACGTACATTATCAATTGTGTCGGGAATGTGTCATGGTGATTGCAAAAGTGCAGTATGAAGCCTCACTGTGAGCAAATTTTCATGCAAAATAACGTGAGAGTTCAACACAAAAATCAGGTGCAGGTTGGAAGAGTCAGGAGTAAAACGGTGCAGTGCTCGTAAATATGTTGTAAAACAATAAAACGTACACAAAGGTGTAGCGAAAAACTATGAAATACATGCAGTTAGTCCAGAACATCAACTTACAATGCATTATATAGCTACAATACAGTGCAATGCAGTTAGTCCAGAACATCAACTTACAATGCATTATATAGCTACAATACAGTGCAATGCAGTTAGTCCAGAACATCAACTTACAATGCATTATATAGCTACAATACAGTGCAATACACTTAGTCAAGAACATCAACTTATGGTGCATTGTGTAGCATACAAGAGAGTGGACCAAGGAAAACGTTGTGTTAACAACAACACGGCTACTATTAAACTGTATTAACTGCATGACAGCGCAGAACGTTGCCGTCTACTGCACAGCATTTATGCAGTTATCACCACTGGCACACGCCTGATGTCAGCTCACCTAGCATCACGGAACATCCAGAACGT
>VCRD01000603.1:36670-51988 GCA_006783055.1 Trinorchestia longiramus | reverse complement strand
AATGATTATATATATATATATATATAAATATATATATATATATATATATATATTACCAAGGAATATTTGTATGAAGCCTATGTACGGACATTTGCCTTTTCGTAGTGAAAGCAACAGCAGAGTTGATGTAGTAGGGCAAATAGAAGTAAAGTTAGAATGAATAACCAAGAGAAATCGTGCCCCGGAGTGCTGGCACTGTACACGACACGCATGATACCTACACTACCACTAAAGGGTTTAGATTCAAATGTTGAAATAAAAATGATTCATAACAGCTGCACTGTAAAAACTTTTGATGGTAAAATCTAAATAGTTCTTTTGTCCAACCCTATAACCAAAAGCAACATTTAAGTAATTTAGACTACAGTATATAAGCTACTGCTCAAAGCTAATGTAGGAACTAGATCACAAAGTTGGAATAATAATGTACAACATTATGACTAAATAACAGCACTCAGAAAGAGAGCAGAGCAATAAACCTGATGCTGTTAAGGTACATAATACTGAAAGTGGCTCGTGCAATGAGAACTTCGAGTTCTGAATAATTGGTGCTAGATTAATTTTTACAGAGAGCTAAACACACGCAGTTTCACTATACACTACTCGGTCTGGTGCAACTTAAAAGTACAGGAATACAACAGTCACGTTTGTGTGGATAAAAAGTGCTAGAACCTGAAAAGTGCAAACAGTAAGTGCAATGATCACATAAGTGCAAACATCAAATGCAACAGTCATATACGTAAGTGCAACATTCATTCAATTTTTAGTGCAACGCACGTACAAACTCAGCTAAGTCAAAATTTACTTCTGTGCAGTTACACTTGCTGAGACTCGTCTTGCAAATGAGCAGCTGATACTCTAAAATATTTGAATTTGAATTAATAGGGACAACGAGTACATTGTAGAGATGAGAGCCAATGAATGCTTACAGAGGAACAATTTCACTTACTGAGACTGCATCAGTGCATTATGAATACACTGTGCAGTAAAACAAAGTTGAAGGGTTTGTGTCTCCACAGAGTGTAAGGTACGTTGACTTAGCTATTCATGCTACACAACACACAGTGCGCTGGTAGGCATCCCAGAGCACCGGATAGTCCGGTGTGTGGGTACCTGTGGCTAGTCTAAAGTGCAGTGTTATATCTATGCTATATTTTCTACGCAACACCACAAGCACCACTTATCTTAAATTAACATTCAAGAACCTAAAAATATGTGACAATTAGACAACTTCAGATCTTATTTTCATCCTCAGAGATACTTAAAGTGACCACAACATGTGCAGGATAAATGTAGCTCAGCAGAAGTCAGATGTTTCTTGCAAGTAAGCAAATAAATTTACTTTAAAGTTTACTGGAACAGGAGTTGCAAAGATTGCTTCACTATTTAATACACTTTCAAAGAATGAGACACAGCTATTAAAGTTCGTGAATTTGACTTCAGAGGCAAATAAGTTTTGAAGTTATGATGAAATCTCGACATTATTATGCCTGCAAACCATTTCTCTCTCGACGAAAATAATTGAAAAGGAAGTAAAATGTCGAGAAACTGACGTATATCATTAATCGTTGATTATTTTAATCATTATTTAAATTTTCCCAATGTGCTATAATTTTCCATACCTGTATAGGTGGATTTAAATGCAATACTGTGAAAAATGCATTAATCAGTGAAATAGTTTGCAGGACCAACTCAATGCTTGAAGACATCCTCTCTGTAAAGCCACAATGCTAAAGTATGACAGTGCAACGGTGCTGAAGTGCAAAAGTTTTAAACTCCTATATTCCTACAGTGTTAAAATACAACAGTGTAACCGTGCTGAAGTGCAGTGCAATAATGCTAAAATATAGTAGTGCCACAGTGTCGAAATGCAACAGTTCAGCAGTAATATGCACTGAAGCTGGAATGCAATAGTGCTAAAATATGATACAATAGTGCTACTAGGTTGACGTGCTATAGTGTAACACTGCTACAGTACTGAAGTGTAACAGTGCACACTGCTACAATGCTAAAACGCAACAGTGCTGAAGTACAGTAGTGCTGAAGTGCAGTAGTGCTGAAGTGCAGTAGTGCTGAAGTACAGTAGTGCTGAAGTACAGTAGTGCTGAAGTACAGTAGTGCTGAATTACAGTAGTGCTGAAGTACAGTAGTGCTGATGTGCAGTAGTGCTGAAGTGCAATTGTGTTACTATATAACAGTGTAACAGAGTCGAGGTGCGACAGTGAAACAGTACAACAGTGCTACAGTGTCGAAATGCAACAGTTCAACAGTGATGTGCACTGAAACTGAAGTGCAGTAGTTCTAAGGTGCATTAATGCTAGAATACAACAGTGAGATAGTGCTGAAGAGTGTGCTTAAATGCAACAGTGCTACACAGATTATGGACGAAAACAACTAATGTACAACAGTGTAACAGTGCAAGAAGTAATGAAGTACAGCAGGACTAGGTAATGTAGTGCAACACTCATAAGTGCTGAAGAGTAACAAGTTCTGAAGTGCATTACAACTACGGTGATGGAGTACAATAAGTGCTGTAGCACGGCAGGACCACGGTGATGAAGTGCAATAAGTGCTAAAGTAGAAAAGAATCACGGTGATTGAATACAATAAGTGCTGTGGTACGGCAGGACTATGGTGATGAAGTGCAATAAGTGCTAAAGTAGAAAAGAATCACGGTGATGGAATACAATAAGTGCTGTGGTACGGCAGGACTACGGTGATGAAGTGCAATAAGTGTTGAAGTAAAAGAGAATTACGGTGATGAAATACAATAAGTGCTGACGAACAGCAGGACTAGAGAGATGACAGGTAGAAGTTTTAGAATACGTCTGTACAATAGAGTTGGCGGGTGACAGCTATAAAATGTAGCAGTGCTACAGGGGTACTAGACACCAGTTATACAGTACTAATGTGTTAGGAACTCTCTAAATTCATACGCAATGTGAATTCCAATGTACTGCCCACTATGCTATGTTGTACAAGGCGTATATAAAAATCTATTTTTCCAGAATTTAATTGCACAAACCATTAGGACGAGCTGTGTCCTCTAAAATGAGATCTTAGTTTAATTTTAAAACGTAAATTTCACGCTTAAAAAGTTTTGACAAAACTGTCAATAGATATGAATGTTGTCAAAGATATAATATGCTAAGATGAAAAGCAGCGTGTGTTCAGGTTGCCATATTTAGCAAAAACAAGGCTTCTAACTACGTATTTAAATCTTAATGGATTTCCGACAACTGAACTGAATTCACGAGACTATCGTATTGGGACAGGATAAATGTAAGAGAAAGTGGTGAAACTGTTAATTAAAAGGAACATTTTGTAATAAATTTGACTAGATCAGTAGATGAAAGAAAAAATACACCAGCAGTCTCGGGGTTGTTAGTGCAATTTGTTGAATTTCTTACATTACAAAACGTAGAAGTGAAACAGTAAGTGTGCTGCCAAGTAGTTTAATCCAGAGTGGTTACCCAACCAACGTTTCGAAGAAAATCGAAAACTTGGGAGAAAACTTTCAAGCTTGGGCCAATCTTTGAATGTTTGAATACAAATTTGGAACATTGTTTACATTATTAATTGTATGCTCTCACCGTGTTCTACAACATGCATCACGCACCCAAAAGTAACTTAAATGTTTGGAGCAAACGCCGTAGATTTTTTATGTTAGAATCTTTTTTTTTTTTTTTCTCACGTCATTGGGAATTCAATGTGCATTATAATAGGAATAACCAGGCATTATTAGTGAATAGAAGTACAATATTTGGATATGTCATATATGTCTTAAATTTAATGCTTGGTATTAAAGTCCTGGTCATGAACCGATTGTACAATGCGAACTGAATAATATAAAACGAAAGTCAAAAAACAGTATAAAAGTAATTAAATTATATATGATAGATTATGCACCTCAGGATGTTCTTCCAGTTGTCATTCAGTGCACAGACAACTGCAGTCATGTATGATTCTTTCTGTTGAAATACTGCAAATAAACAGAGTTGAAACTCCCATTCAATTTATGTTACAAAAACATGCGGAGAAAAGAAATTTCTAGTAGTATTGGGATGATGAATCAATTTAGAGAGCTGATTCACTTTTAAAAGATTGAGTATGAATTTATTGCAGTGAAAATTTATTTTCATGTTTCGAAAAATTTTTATTAAAAAGATTGTGACCGAATGGTTAAATTTCATAATAGCCTTCCAATGCTTTAAAACAGTGCAAAAAAAAAGATCAGGTGTAATAGAAGGGTGAAAAATAAATTTTTGTGCAGATTAAGAACACTTTGTGACGGGCTAGACTTCATCATATAGATGCTGGTACTGAAAAATTAAAAAATATTCATATACTCTCTTATTTAGCAGCGGATATGTAGTTGTATGTCGAAGATGATACAGTCAATGGATTCAAGTACGGGTAAATTTGCTCATATTCATGGCTAAAAAAATTATATTTTTCCTAGAACTTAAGGTACTTAAGATGTTGAAAATACCATCAAAAATTATGTATGAATAAAAACAATTGTTCACATTCTATGTTAAACTTCTTTCAATAAAGCTTTATGATCAGGCGGTTAGATAATGAAAGTTTGTCTAGCAATTAGGCCTTCTGATAGCAGCATGGCTGATGGGCAATCCTATATGCAACAGTCAAAAGGATACCTAACAGTCAAAAGCATGCTGATACCTACGCATTTTTTCAATCTATTGAGCGTTATCCTGCATGGAGGTAAACCAGGTAAGGATTACTGATAACTCCATCAGCTAAACGAACTTTGCAATAATTAGTTATCATCAATGATCGTTTGAAGTTGTGAGAAGACACCTACGTTGTTGTTATTAAATTTTGATTTTCAAGGTACATAAGCCTTTGGATCATTGCACTGAAATGAGGCTTGAAACTTCGAAGCCGTGGAATTCTCGTCACATTAAATTGCAGATAAAGTAAGTTCAAAGTGGAGGGTTAGATCATAAAAACTAGATAAAATTAGTAATTCTTAAATTTTCTAAATGTTCTTAATGACTGCAAACGAAGTAAAATACAGAAATTAGTGCAATAAAATTAATTGTTTTTGCATATTATTAATGACGTATGATACACGAAGTGATGCACCATATGCTAAGTGCGTTGTTTAGTGCATGTGCTCGAGCTTTAAAAGTGGTGCACACAAAATCCACTGATACCACTTATACATAAAATCCAGTCCAGTAAATGGGAAGTGATGGTCTTAAATTTACTAATAACACACAGTTCAGAAGTGAAAGTGTAGAAAATAGTGCATTTTATACCTAATGGTGCTTATTCGTGCAAGATCAAAGATACAGGAAATGCAGATCCCAGAACTAAATCAAGGAATGTTCAGGCAACAAAACAGCTGGTGACGTCATTGATATGAGCCCGATGACTCGGAACGGTGCTTGCTAAATCTACGGGTGATCTAAACATCAATGATTCATTTTAATTCCTAAAAAATGCTATACAATATCTCTTAGAGCTAATTTTTTTGAACTTATAAGTACTGAAGAACGACAAAAAATGTAGTGTTATCTAAATCTACAAAGTCATCTCCTATTTAAAACGTTGTGCAAACATGCGTGCATCTTAATATCGAAATCATTCTAAGTAAATATGGGAGGAGGGAAATAGTGCATTAAGACTGATATTGAAAGGTTCTTTTTCTCTGAAAACATTCAAATGTAGCTTTTGTGTTTTATGCATTTTTTCCAAGGGACTTTAGAAATGGGATTTCGCTTATTATATGGAATACTTGAATATTAAAGAAAAATTTGTCGGAAAAATTCTGATGATCATCCCAGTACGTTCTATAATTGACTTTAAATTTTTCTTAGAATTTCAACCACCAAATACGTTCCAGGAACGGGAATTATGTCAGTGAACGATTCATTTCTGTTTTTTGAAAGACAATCTTTTCCCACTCATGTTCTTTCAAGGATGTCATGAACTGTCATGAGTGTACCTAGTTTTTTCAATGTCACTACGTCTATTACAAAACGCTGTGTAATTTTTAACATTATGGTTAAGAGAAACCAAATAAAACATCAATATATCTAACGTATCCATCACCACGTAAAGGTGCACGTATGTTTAAAAAAATGTGACTAAGTAAACATTTGAACAGTAAGCGTATAAACTTCATGTCATTTGAGAAGTTTCATATGACTCTCATTTTTTCGGGTATACAGTGAATATATTATAAATAATAGAAAGCATCATGAGTAAATTAAATGTGTCGAGTATTTGCCGTAGACTTTCAACGCAATATTTCTAGCCACGTTTGGTTTGGGTCAAAAAAAGTTTGCAACTTTTGATGAAAAACTATCATAAATAAGTTCAAGTATCAATCTCTAGTTTATTCGCTCTATAAAGAGAATTCGAGATCCAGAAAGTATTATTACTTAAGGAAGAATGAAAAAAAGACTACTACACCTGCTCTATATATAAGTAATTATTCTTCCTTAGAATATCACCGCTAAACTTCTCAAATAATTAAAAGAAGAATTCACATTCTTATGAATTAAAACATCCCATCAGAATGCAATGAGGTGATTCAAAATATCATAAGAAAGATGTGTGAAATTTGGTAAGTAAGTAATGCAGAAGCAACAATTCAAAATCACTAAACTTAATTCTTAAACGTAAAAAACAAGTGTAATATAGGTAGGTAGAACTAACAGAATAAATGCGAAACTTAGTCTTAAATATTTGATCGTAAATATGCAACCGTAAGCTGTGATGATTTTACCCAAATAGAAGTAAATTGAGCAACAAATAGCAATCTTTTAAATTGAAATAATGTCAAGAATTCTTTAAATTGGGGTATCAAAACAGTAAAAGCATGCATACTCACTGAAATTATGGGTCCTGAAAATTTGTTATGAACAGCCATTTTGTTCTTCAAGAAACTCAATTTCACGCCTATATATTTTAGGCTGACGTTCTACACTTAGCACAGCTAAAGTTACAATCTACAAGACGAAGAGCAACGTAGCAGCACTGACGCACTGAGTGCTTGCGCCTGAAGACCTATTCATATTATTGTTGGCATACACTTCTTATAACTTCCCTAACGTAGCCTACATAACAACGAACACTATTAACAAAGTCTAACAAGGAATGTGTTACGACTAACTGCCCTTGACTGTGTTGATGAGCAGGGGTTTTAAGAATGCTCTGTAATTAACAAAACAATTAAATGAAATGGTTTTGCGTGAATCAATTATCAAATAAAAACTAAATATAAATTTTTCCATTCAACACATTATGTGTATTTTTAAAGTGCTCTTGCTAGTTCTGAATAGCTAATAGTCTACACCTTACCATAGAATAAGCTTGTATCCACATTATTTGAATTATAAGCCCATTCGTTCATTCTATTTTATGACATTGTGTCGTGAATATCAATAATATTTCGTAACGGATTTCATTATGGAAGTACTACGAATTCAAAACTCTGTTATTGTATCAACTTTGGAATTTTAGTTTCAGTAAATAGATTTTATTAATACTTCCGATGCATAGCAAGTGCTCTCGGACACTCCTTTTATCTCGCTGTATACTTTTGCATGTACGTAATTTTGATACTTGAAGAGAGAGATGAATTAGTAACCTAACAATACGTAGTGTCTTAAAAAGGCCAATGGGTTAAACTAAGGTCAAAAAAGTTCACTAAATTTGCTTTTTCATAAAATATCATTCGGTATACTATGATAGATTTCTTAAATTTTTATTTGACTCTTTTCAAGTAATGGTACCAACACCTTGCATCTCCGTAAATATTTTCAGTAACTGAAAGCGTGTAGAAAACTAATTTTCGAATAAAACTTAGGTGAAATAAAATTATTATTACTGAATGAGAAGAACATTAGCCCTTATTTGAAAATGAATAAATTAGTTCAGAGTGAAAATGAGTTCTACACCACATTTGCGCATTATAATGTACATGTTTCATAGTACCTCTAACGTACATTATCAATTGTGTCGGGAATGTGTCATGGTGATTGCAAAAGTGCAGTATGAAGCCTCACTGTGAGCAAATTTTCATGCAAAATAACTTGAGAGTTCAACACAAAAATCAGGTGCAGGTTGGAAGAGTCAGGAGTAAAACGGTGCAGTGCTCGTAAATATGTTGTAAAACAATAAAACGTACACAAAGGTGTAGCGAAAAACTATGAAATACATGCAGTTAGTCCAGAAGATCAACTTACAATGCATTATATAGCTACAATACAGTGCAATGCAGTTAGTCCAGAACATCAACTTATGGTGCATTATGTAGCTATAATAAAGTGCAATACACTTAGTCAAGAACATCAACTTATGGTGCATTGTGTAGCATACAAGAGAGTGGACCAAGGAAAACGTTGTGTTAACAACAACACGGCTACTATTAGACTGTATTAACTGCATGACAGTGCAGAACGTTGCCGTCTACTGCACAGCATTTATGCAGTTATCACCACTGGCACACGCCTGATGTCAGCTCACCTAGCATCACGGAACATCCAGAACGTCAAGTTACAACGCCATGCAGATCAGTCAGTATATGGCCCCTGATGTCATTCATATGCTGATTCTTCTCAGTCAATTATGTGTAGTGATTTTACTGTACGCAGTCAGTTCTGGTCTGTATTAATCCAAAATGGTTTCCAGGAGGAATGAAAATAATATTGCGCCAACAATGAAAATAGCAATGGTGTTAGTAGTGGTCTCCTTCCATAACACTAAGCATACCGACAATGTCATCATTACTAACGAATAACCTGTCAAAAACTTTAGCACTATAAAAGATTATTTTTTCACTAGTACTGTTGATGAAAATTATGAAAACTCTACTACAACGTTAATATACTGACGACCCCTGCCCAATATAATGAATTACTTTAATAACTGAACCTGTTGAGGATAATCCTTTCATGTTTCGTATGTTGCAGCATTACTATAAGAGCTACTGTAGCGTTTATCATAGCCCAAAACATTTCCAAAACACAAATAAAAGATAAACTATTTTTAGTTTTTGATCATTCAAATCATAATGTTATAGATTTTTTATTCATTTGTTGCAATACGACGAGGAAGATGAGCTACCATCGGTGGAAGGAAGAAGAGGGCTTCTCTCAGCTGCGACTTAGTCTATTGCAAAGTAAAGAGATAAGTTCAACTAAAATAATTTTCAAAGGACAAAGTTCATCCCAATGAAACCAAAGTTTTGGAGTTGAACTTGAATTCTTGCATAAATTCATGTAGTATGCTACAGAAGCATGCTAATTTAGGTAAGACAATTACTTCTTAAACAGGCACACAAAAAACTATTCAGTCACTTCAAAAGTTACTTTTCCATTGCATTATTTTGCTATGACAAGTTTGTTTTATTAATGCAAGTTTTGATCAATTCAGTTCAAGATAGAAATATTCATAGTAAAGTAATCAAATTTCAGCAGAATGTTGTAGCTCTAAGAATATTCATTGTTTGAATTTGTGTGCTTTCTGCGAAGCAAGTGAAAAATTTTACAATCAAAATTGATTTTAAAAATGTTTTTGAAATAAATGTTACGTTCCTCAACACAAGGTGAAAAATTGTCCACATTCCCTAGCTTCTCATTGAAGAGGGGAATAGCTTTCAAGAAGTCAATTTATTGACACAACCGTCATCAGAAACAATTTCTAATTGGGGAAGCAATAAATTTATTCATAACTTCAGAACAATGAAACTGAAAGCCGCAGCTGAGAGAAGGAGGTGGAGGCACTGACACCGGACCACCGTGGAAGCGCGAGACGTGACGCATTGTCTTCTAATTGTAAAGCCTTAACCAAATATCATCTACGCTTTTAAAAAACTACTCTATACGTTCCCTAACATGCGTGGCCACAGGAGCCACGTGAAATGACCTGTCATAAATGAGACTCCTAAGCTGCTCTCCCTCTCGATAATTTTGTTGAATGCAACAATATACAAGTTGACTAGCATCTAAAATATAACTACGTGATAATACATTCTCATTCAGGTTTCTGATGTCTCATTTTTCTGCCTTCAAATCTTTTCCGAAAGTACAAATACAAAATGTCCACTCAGATATACTTCGATTTGACCCTAATCACTGACTACATCTCCTCCTCCTTTGGAGCGTAAGTCAAACTGTACGCTAAAACTCCCATGTGCTGACCTAATTATGACCTGCTACTACAGAAGTAATATTTTTACATTCATACAAACCGTTCAATCATCATCACAATTGAACATTCATTAACTATTAACGCTCTCCTTTTTTTCAAGATATAGGTTTTTGTTCCTCTAGGCTCTGCAGCATTTATTAAGCGTTGTTTTAGTGACAGCCTGACCTTTATATAAAAAATAAATGAAAAATGGCTCTTAGAAACACTTCATCCTGTATTCTATATCGTTTTTATAGAGCATGGAAGGCTTTATTTTAGAATTAAAATATCGTTTATATTATATCGTTAGACTGTCGTCAATAAACACAGGCCTCATATACAAATACTGTTGAAAAGCAGTTTAAAATCTAGTAAATTTTATAAATATAAGCTGCATGTTATAAACTTAATCCGACACCCAAATTCACTCATGTTATTTCGAGTCAGAGCCTTTTCCGTAGTCTCAATTCGAAATACTAGTAATTCCCCACTATGCCTCACTCGAAATAATGTTTTCCGACAAGAAAATTTATGCTGAATTAATTTCAAAGAAGTGAGTAAATAGGAAAAATCTACGGAACTATAACATTTTGTTTATTTTACTGGTAGAAAGGCATTCGCACTGAAAGAACGAAAGGCCTATAATTTTTCCTTTGATTGCACTATTACAAAGTTATCATCAATAAATTCGGCCAAGGTTTGCTGTTCGTTTATTTACAGGGATAGGGAGATGTGTCACACTTTTTCTCTGTCCATTCATTCTCTTTGACTCGCTACAGCATATGACAATCCACCTTCATAATGGCATTACGAGGACACTATTTTTGCAGTCCTTTCTTTGCCTCGTAACTTCTCATTACTGAGCTACAAAATATCGCAGCACACCTACTTCTCATACGTGATTCTCAGTTCTAGTTAAATTCATCAGCTCTTTGAAGAATTTCAGGTATTATAGGAAGCATTTGCAAGCAGTAAAGGGTCTTTAGTAAAGGGTTCCTGTAAGAAATAGAATGGTGATTAAATACAATATCTGCATTACCTTAAAAGGCTTTCATGCAACCTGGGATTTTAAAATACAAAGTGCAACATACTTTGTTGCCACATAGATCTTCCTTAGCGTTTCGGCTTCGGATCATCTATTTTCAAGCGAGCTTTTTCCAACAAAATTTAGATTAATAAATTTGCAAAGTGATTGATTCCCTCGAAAAACAACTTTTCCAGCATCTGAACTTTGCACCTTGAAATGACAGGAAGCCTGAACACTTGTGTATTTGTAGTTCTGCCAAAGAGCGCGTGCGTTCGAGAGCGCGATTTCAGTCCAGCGCTGCAGCAAAGCGAGTAAACTACGCTCTAGAGTACACAAGTTTTACACATCTAGCAAAAAATGCACAAATAACAATCTTATTCAATAATGAACATCGATATACTTACGTCTCATAGTCACGAAGTACTCGTATATTCTACACCCTAACACTAAGCAATCCCATAACCATTCAAGTTTACGGAAAATACCTCAGAATATTATACCAGCAGGGGACAAAGAATTTTCTGGGGAAAGGCTATATCGCCCCTGAACATTCAGTAAAGTTAGTGAGGGAACAGGTTAGTGCACTGAATTTTAGATAACACCCAGCGTACATAATCGAACACAAAACCTTAGGAACAATTTCGACTGCATGGGCAGCTAAATTACACTCATGGTGCAAGAATCTTGCAATGCGAGAAGATTCTATTTTTCAATTTTGGATGTCATGTACACATCAAAGTTAAAAGTTAATGTCAAATCATCAAACAAATAATTCATAATAGCTGTTGTAGGATTACAACTCTTTCAATTTAAACGCCTGATTTAAGGACGAAAATTTCTCGTTGTACAGCTTTTCATTGCTCTCATCACTGAAAATAAAAAACTCTTCGTGTGTACTTGCATCATCAACTAAAACGTGAGACCAATAAAATTGTATCAATCGGCTAAATTAAGATGCTTAGAACAATGTTCATAATAATGTTTTGGATTTAACTTCTTTCACAAGCGATGCTGAGATAGAAAGTGTTCGTAGTTTTTTCTCAAAAAAGGATTGTGTTTTACTTAACAAAAATATTTCAGAAGACATACATTTGAAAACTATATAATGTTATCTCTCTAAAAATACCAAACACACTAAAAAATCTATTATAAAACGATGCATGTTACAGCCATGATCGATGAGGAATTTTGACTTCAAAAATTATGTAACAATCATCAAATTTTTCAAGCAGTCTGGTCAACATAGAACAACGAGAAGAAATAGAGGACATTTGGTTCATGGTAAACCGTCTCTTTTAAAGAACTTATCTGTGAGTTTCAAAATGATACAATTTACTTTTCCATAACTACTACATGTTTGAAAATGCAAATTTCTACATTATATTGTACTAGTCTGTTTTTGAGTTTGTAGGTCAAGTAATGTTCGTATTAGTGTATTTACGCTAACATGAAGCTTATTCGTGCTAGTTATTGTTTTAAACAATTTCTTCTTCAAATGTATACGAAAGTCCGAGAAAATGATGACCTACTTCAAAGTTTCATTTTAAACTGATATGCAACATTTACTACCAAAGAATGACAGGGGTGAGCTCATTCTGACATTTTTCAAATAAAAAAAATAATAATTATCACTCACTAAAACATTTTTTCCGATACAGATGCCTCGAACAACACAGAAATCTTCCTCAACGATGACATGAGAAGAGCCAATTCTGACCTTGCCAACATTAATCCTGATGAACACCGCAAGTAATTGGCCGATTGGTCCCAGAAAGCTCAAGCCTACTACCGAAATCTTTTTGTATTATCTTTTTAGGATGAAATTATTAAAAGAAATAAGTTACAGATTGATCACGAAGTGGAATAATACACATCGTAATTTTAAGTTTATGGTTATACCAACTGTTCAAATTTATTTTAAAATCAATCATTCTGAAATTATCAGCTGCAGTTCTCAATAAATACAGTTTGAAATCATTTTGTAAAATGTGTCACAGTAAGTAGGCAGCGTGCTCCAGAACATGAAGCAATGCAAGTCTTGCTTTTCGAAGGTAAACATTCTTTAAGAACGTATGTACAACAAAACATGCAAACGAATCAGAAACTAAGATTAAGATATGAAAGGCATCTTGATATAATGCGTCAACAAATGACTCGGTAACTCTTACACGCATTCATTTTCAAAACTACCCAGAATGTGAGGTTCTACTTTAGGCCGAGCAATTTTATTAGCATATGGCTTTAGAAATAATGAAACATAATCACACATATCAAATGCACTTCTGCATCATAGTGTATATAAATCTTAACAAATAACCCACTTTATGATCATTAAATTTAAACAACAGAGAACCTAAGAGAGGGCTCAGATGTTTTCTCAGACACTTAATAACTAACAGCTTAAAGACCAAGCAAGACGAAAAGTCTAACTACTTCAGAGATCACAGAAGAAGCCTTCCTGTGGGCACACATTGCTGCAGCACTCGACTTCATCAACATTATTGCAAAGAGAAACGCGTACAGTTTATTTAAGCTACGTTAATTGTCTTTCTTGGGTCACTTCGTCCTAATCTAGGTTTGAACACAATGACTCACCAAGGATTCGAGCCTCAACTAATTTGTAAGATCAATCATAATTTCGAGTCGTGCTAGGCAAGCGTGAAATATGGTCGATCAAGATTATTTTGTGTATTTTCCAAATGTGAGGCATTTGTTTGATTTCCTTCAAAAAAAGTTGAGAAACAGTGAACTGCGTCGCCTGTTAGTGCAACCATTTGGCTCTTATGAATATTGGGCGTCCTGTATGCTTCTACTGTTCACACACTTGCTACACTTGCTTGGTGAATTAGGTCAAAAAATGCCTTTTAAAAACAAAATTAAGATGTAGAGAAATCTAGTCTTGTTTTTTAGTTGTGAGGTAAAACTCTCATGTAAAAAGTTAATAAAATCAAAGACGCAACCTGAAATACATTCTTCTTGCATTCTGAAAAAAAGGAACTTCTATGCTTTGAGTGAATTATTAAGCCATTTTGAAGCACAAGAAAGAAATCAATGGAAATAGAAGACACAACAGGGTCTTTTTTAATTTTTAGGAGGAAAATTATGAAATCTTTTCATCTGATTTGATTAGCACGGGGTTGACGAGACATAAACGTAGTTCAAACTCAGTTCAAGAGAAGCGCCCCAAGAAATGACAGCGTCAACATATCGATATGATACACAACATTTGCTCCACACAACACTACCTACACACAATCTAAGAAACTTTGTTAAGACGAACATCACAATTCTAAACAGAGCAGTACATTCCAGTTCCTAAAAAATGTTTAATCGTTTTATTATACATACGCACAAGTTTAAATAAACTTCAGTTTTGCTGATCTATGTTCGAAAAAATCTAAGCCTCTGTGTTGTGATACATAAATAAAAGTTTCCGAATATAAACAATCTACTCAATTTACCGATGATTGAGCCTCCATACGGATTCCACAACTACATTTTTCTGGCAGTGGAGGAGTAAATCTTAGGCCAAAAGAAACGGGAAAGTCATGTAGAACTTTTCAGAACGTTCACTCATAATGACGCTAGAATGAGCTTTCGGGGCTGTTACCTTTAAGAGACGTTAGTCGTAATATAGTCGCACATTCCTGAACATTGAGCACCAATGAAACTAATAGCAAGTTAGGGCGTAAAATCATAGATTCAAGTGAACCAGCGAAGGCATTAAAAGCAGCCGTTTTTAGCATGAAAAACACTATTTCTTCTGTAGATCATACGGATATCAAAGCGTATTAGAAAATTGTTCGGACCGAAGATAAAATTGATTTATTGTTTTTGTAAAATAAATACTAAATATGGAACAAAAATTCCCATGTGCTTCTTTCCTGTCTACTTCTGGGCTTAATATTTCTTTCTTTTTGATTTTATTTTCATATTTCTAGCTCATCACTTTGGTATTTATTTACATGATTCTTTTATGAAATTTTTAAAGACATATAACTGAGGCATATTTCTGACATAGTATTTTCTAAGACTAAGTTTTCTTGAACGGATCATTGTTTATCTATCAAGTGGAATTGTGTAGTATCTGAAACAAATGGACTCGTATATCCTTTCTGTAC
>VCRD01000603.1:21126-32417 GCA_006783055.1 Trinorchestia longiramus | reverse complement strand
ATTGCAACGCATAAAACTTTGAATGGCCGATGAAGATTTTACCCAAATGCTCTGTACACGTTGTTTAGAAGACGCAGTTTATGAGGTAAGTATCATAAATCAGCATAGGTATATTTTAATAAAAATTTGGGGGACTCTAAGATGGTTACCACAAGAAAACACACCTGAGGCTGCTGTTGGATCTCGTCTTCCTCCTTGTCCTCAGCCCAAGGCTGCAGTTCCCCAGAGGCGAATATAGCATAGAAGGCGATGCCGAAGAAGTGGATCATCGAAGCGATCACGAACACAATCTGCCACTCGTCCGCCGACTGCACGAAATGCAAACGGCAAGTTTGTGTGACAGTCGCGCTGAACACCCAACAGTTGCCAGCAGATGCATTTTTCGATCAAATGAAGGCAGTCTAGGGTACTTTTTAAAAGAGTTTGAAGACTTTTATTATGAAACATAAAATAGTTCTTCAAACGTAATGACGGTCACTATATCATTCCCCATTATGCCACTAAAGTATGAGCATGAATTGCTATTGGTGGATCCATGTTATAGGATCATAGCCAGCATCATGGCACTGTTTTATGCAGAAAGATATTTTCAGTAGTAATATTATTGTTTCTAGAAAAGTGCTGTAAAACAGAAGAGTTTAAATTTGGCACAAGTTTTAAAAATGCACCTTCTGCAATCATTGAAGCTTGTACAGATAATGCATGTTTATTGTGCTGGCAACATCTTCATTTGAGATTAAATATAAGGGCATTTACGCATACATGTGAATATTTCTCTAGACTCTAGAGCAAATGGTCGTTGCTAAGGTTGCCCCATTTTGCATTTATCCGAGCCACTAACTAGCACCGACGCTACTTACAACCACACAATTAAATCTTACGGCACTAAGTGAAAAAAATTATAATTTCTAAATCATTGGCATATCATGATACCTACTCACTTATAAATTCATACAAATGTACTATTCGTAATTGGATGGAGAAGTAAAGTATTTTCTCACATATACAGGGTGGAGACTTCAAATTGTCGCCGTAGCTTGCTTTTTAATGAAAAGAACACGAAACGGTAAATTTTTAAGATATTTTTTTCAAATAAATACAGAATGAAGGATTTGATGCCAGGAACACATTCTACTCGACATAGCTGCCGTCAGCCTCGATGACGCGCTCGATCCTGGTCCTGAAGCTCCCGCAGGCCTTCTTCACAATCTCCCTGTCCATGGAGGTGCAGAGCTTCTTGATGGAGGTGATGAGAGATGCATTGGTGGTATGAGGGCGTCAGTTAGTTCGATTTTCCAAAATGCCCCAAAAGAAATAATCCATTGAGTTCGAATCCAGGCTGCTGGGAGGCCATTGTGCTTGGTTACGAGGTCGTAGCAGTGCTCCTCCAGCCAGGCAAGGGAGTGGTTGGAGACATGACAAAGATCACTGTCCTGCTGCCACACTCAGAGCCTGTCCCGGGCTACCTGCTTCATCTGTGGCAACACCACAGTCTCCATGATGGTCATGAGGGGTCGTTGTCGATCATGGTCTCAACCCTCATGACAAAATTCGGATCTCTCAACTTCCGGCGGTCGTCCAGAGACTTTGGAGCCCTTGTGATAACTCACAGGGATCTTTACTTTCCTCCAACTTCTTACGAGTACGCTGGATGGTCCTCATGTCGACCCCGATGTTGTTGGCGATGGTTCTGTTGTTCACTTCACCGTTATTGTGAACCAGGGCCATGGCCACGGTGCATCTCACTTCTGCCTCAGTGAACGAAATTTCACATTACTCCGCGTATGTTTACTCCATCGTTTCAAACTCAACACTGGCAATTAGCTGATTTTTGTAGCTTTCCAATGATGTATTACACTTAGATAGTCTGAAAAGTTAAATGGAATATATCATGAATATGAGAGGACGACAATTTGAAGTACCCACCCTGTACTTTAGTATAAATGGTGTATATGCCGAGCTACAAGCAATGTGAACATAATATATATGATCAGTTTAAAAGTGATTTCATCATCATCATCATCATCATCATCGCCATCATGTCAGCCTTCGAAAGTCAGTTGTTTGATATAAGCCTCCCCATTTTTCGCACCTCCTCTTGTCTAGCAGGGTAAACTCGTTTGAGTTCAAGTTAGTTAGCAAAAATACATATTTTGCACTGGCAATTTTTCAAACGATAGTTAACGCTTTTGAATCTTTCTTTGTAAAGTTGCACTCAATTTCTAGCAGTTCCGTTTTTAAATACATGTGTATCAGTAGGTATTTTGAAAGTCAAGTAAGTATTGTATATAATACCAACCCTTGTTTCTTCAGTTAGAGTAATTCTTATTTTTTAAAGATTTACTTTTGCAACAACTCATATTTTTGAATCTGTCATCTCGTTTACGGAATTTTCCTTTCATTCCGTACATTTTTGCTTGACAATCCCTGTATTTATGAAACGCTCTAATCATGGCAAGCCTAATCCCATGGTGATCACCTCCCCTATTAGGGGACACCTCTCACTCCCCACAAAAGTATTTGTCCCTCCCCTGGGCTTGGGTTATTTTCTACCTGACGAGCAATACGGACCGCTCTTCACTGGCGTCGTCGGCAAATGAGAACGAGTCCCAAGAGAGACGCTTTCTAAAGAACGGATCAACACATTCGCTCTTTCCTCACCCTCTGATCATGTAAAGGAAAGAATTAGTCTCTTTATTACTCCTACGTTGGTATAAATTTCCTTCCTCACGCGTTATTTTCGTTTGTTAAGATTTGCTGTGTACGAGGAGAATCTCCTACGACATTAAACTCTTTATTTCTAGATAAATGTTTTTGTTCATATTTCGAGTAAGCTTTATAACCATATTTCTCATGAGTGAACAGTCCTTTTAAACTGTTCAAGATTTAGATTTGATTTGGCCAAGATTTTACGCTGATTCTTACGAAACGATTTTTATGACAATAGATTTGTAGACTTGCTAGTACAATAACACGTTCAGCATGTATTGATACAGATATAAATACATATACTTATCATGACGAAGAGCACGTAATTCAGACGTTCAGAATTTAACACACAAATGAATGTATTTCGTCAGTTATTCAGTTTTTCAGCAACTCTCACTACTACTGAAAAGCCAGATATATTGCTAAACGATTTTAAACTCAACATTAACACAATACGGCATTTTTTTAAAAAGTTGCCGTATCTTGTAGCAGCTGCTATGAATGACGTATATCAAAATAAATGTATAATACTACAACCTCTCACTTACGTGCAGCATTTTAGAAAAAGTTTGAGTGGCAATCATCCTGACACTTTTCTCTAATTAGGAATATTGTTGTGCTGGCATAAAGAACCATTTTATGTATTCGTGTTCTTATGCACTAGAATAATTATGGAGTAACGTCTCACAGAAAAATCAAGTACGAAATAAATTTTGAGATCCAAATCCCTATTTTGTCTGTCTCTATATCCGTTCATCATCATGACTCCCCCCAGCACGAAAAAACGAAATGAGATTACGTTGTGTTTGGTGAGCTCCTCGACGACGATGGGGCAGAACATGCCGCTCAGTGTGCCCGCCCCGTTGCTGATCCCCATCAGGATGCTAGCGTACTTGGGTGCGATGTCCAGGTGGTTCACGTTGAAGCCTGCACACACGAGTTGTAAATCATGATCAGAAAGGGTAACAGAAATGATCTATGCTTAACGGAAATGTTTAACCACATAATCCACAGAGATTACAATTAATTTGACAATCAAATATATTGACGAAAGATTTATCTGAAAAAACTGGGTAGTTCTTACCCAGCGTCAACATTAGATTCTATTTAGTAGATGAAGATTGCATGGACTAATGGATGTTCGTTTATGTACTTTGTTCAAACCATTAAACATAAAATGCCCAACTGAAGAATTCATTAATTCATAGAAATTGTGTTTTTGAAAACTAACAAATTTTGCTTGTTCATCGAGAATGTATGCGGAAACTTAGACAATTACGGTACACAATATTCGTCCAATATATAATGTAAGATTGAAACTTACATTATATATTGCAACAGCTTGATGCATGTAAAAAATTTTTGAATACTTTCACACATTGTAGTTCTAACGTAGTTTTTTTCCTCGCTGGCCTCCACGACACTGAGTCCTCCACCCCTCCGTCCTTATTTTAAAAGCCTCATGTTTCACAATCCCTCTTTTCTGCTTCTAAATGTCAATAACTAACAACCACTCCCTAATTTGTTCATTTGTTACATGAACCCAGCTTTCAGCCAGACCAGCACCCTTTCTCTACAACCACACACTCATTTTACAAATCCACGGTTACTCCTCCATCCTTCCACCAAACTTCTACCTCCCAGCGCAACTCCATGATTACTCTTTCTCCCACTCATTCCGCTTCCCTCCACTGTCCCTCCAACACTCCTATAAAATCGCTATTCCACTACTCTACCATTGCACCTCCACTCTTCCACAACCCCTATTCTACTCCTCCACCATTCCTTCACTCCACCATTCCACCACTCCACTATTCCTCCTCCATTCTTCCCCCATCCACTCTCCACTCGTACACTTTATATTTTCCAGTCCTCCAACTTTTCTCCTCCACTTGACTGTTTCTCCTCCATTCTTCCACAATACCTCCTCCATTTTTCTACCGCCCTCCTCCACTTCTACACTGTCTCTCCTCTACTCCTCCACTGTCTCTCCTCTACTCTTCCTCCATCCCATCTCCACTTATTCACCGTCCTTCCTCCACTCCACCACCGTCCCTTCTCCACTCTTCCACCAGTCATCCATCATTAGAGAACCAAACTCCGATAAATGGGCTGAGAGGCGTCGCCGTGGCAACGCAAAACACGCGTCCACACGCACAGGCAATAAACGCTGGGCTGGAGGAGGGTTGAGGGGGCGAGGGTGAAGGAGAGCCACGGCAAAAGTGAGTAAGATATGAAGGGGAGGCACTGGAGGGGGAAGCTTGGAAATAAGTTTAAGCAAATACATGAATCGTAAAGGATAGAATTTGTAGGCACCGTAGCTACGGAAGGTTGCAAAGCGAAAGTGTGTGGAAAATCATCAATATAACTGTAGGGATGGGCTTCGGGATTGATGTAGGCTTTGTAAAATAGCCCAGGGAAATAGAAAACGAATAGAAATTTCTGAAATATACGTAAAATAACTAAAAGAAAAAAGTGAGGAGATTGACACATGCGGAGAAGATTCATTAATGAAGTAAAATGAAAGATATATAAGTATTTAAATCAGATTATAGATGAAGAGTAAATGAAATGAGACCATGAATGCAGGAAAAGTAAATTACACGGAGGGAAAGTGATTTTAGGAAATTAAATATGTGTTGTGTGCGCTTAAAAATTGCTAGACAAATTTGGAGGTAGCATGGAGAGAAAAGCGCCCACAGAATTCTAAAAAATATGTGAGGTTAATGGAGCAGAGTAGTAAGATTTTGCAGTGAATTTTTACAGGATAGACGTCATTCCTAATACATCCCGAGTGTATGCTGGACTTCCTCTCCTCAAAGATTTTGCTGTGGTCAGAGCCTCGTCTAGATAGAGCCAACTTCCTCAGCTCTCAATATAGAATTTTAGTGTTGAGCGTCATATACTGGTAACTTAGTTTAAAAACAGAGCAGCTGACTTCACTGCAGGAGTGCAGGTAGCCAGCATCAGTTCTGTGTGGCCCCCGCCCGCTACAGCCGTCATGACTCGACGAACGATTTAAGTTCCAGAGGTTGTTGCAGCGAACGGTAACCTGGCCGGGCAGTTGTGGGCTGTCAGAACAACTTTGAGTGCTTCCGAAATGATCTCAACAAAAAGTTGTCCTCTGGTGCTGAATGCGTGTGAGTAAATTTTTTCTGTAAAACTCGAGCAATTGATTTCTACTCAATTTGAACTTTCTATCGGCAGTAAGAATAAGAATATAGATCGAGTTTGATGGGGAAGTAGTACTCCGTCAAGCGACGCACTTGGTAAAAACTACATTTTTGTTGTTGTATTATGTTCACCAAAAATACAGCATGAAACTTCATTAGCTTCTTGCTTTGATAAAATATAAGTTCCAACATGACTTCAACGAATTGTAACCGCTTTAATCATGCTGAAGAGTTTCCATACCTTGAACGAAGTTTTTATATCAGACCCTAAAAATAACGTTTCCCTTCTATGTCTTTACAACTATTTTTTTAATTTTGGACGATCATTTATCCACAATCACTGTGCGTACGTTGATTGAAATTGATTAGATGTTTCTTTCCACTTTTCTCTTTTACTCCTTTCCAACTGTTCTCAATTCATTTTTGATTTTTCCTAAACTACTTTTTTTTTTCACAAGTACGTTCAAATATTAATTCACATCTCAAAAAACGTGATTCATATAATATTTAGTTGAAACAGCTTTCCCTTATAAAACAAAATTGTTTGCCAAGTAGCAGCTACAAAAAATACGTTAAAAAGGAGTAAACTAGAATAGCAGGAGCACTGCAAAATATTTACCGATATCGTATACACCGGCTAATCGCATAGTTTGAAACCATATATGGAGAACCCTTTTCTATAAGCTCCATCATAAAAGCTCGTAAGTGCAGAGAAAAGTGTATTGTATGATCATTATAACAGGTAATTATTCAGTAAATTAGTTAAGAGAACACACTTACCGAGTTGTCGAATAATGTTAAAAAGCCTCTAGTAGTCAGAGAACTAAGAGGCTTATTCTTTTGTATAATTTTTCTCATAAGCCAGCGAATTGATCCAAGTAAAAATTCATATCAATAATACTCCATAACATGATGCGCCGAGTTTGTGAAATTAACACCATTAATTAAGACCATTTTATACTTCTAGTCTACTCGAATAAATACTTCCACATTTCTAGCCCTTCGGAAAGAGATTATGAAATTCTTAGGGTATACTATCACTAAATACACTGCCCCTTAAAACTTTTTTCAATCAACAGGAACGCCTCCGTATTTTTCTCCCTATTTGTGTAGACACAGTCCTGCTACAGTAAGCATTGTTTAGATCCAACCATTTCATTACATCCGTTGCTTCTTCACACGCTCTCTATAGTTGCTTTGAACCTGTAATATGAACGACCTACTGAAGACATTACAAGCCGAATGATCATTATGCTACACATTTAAATCCTCCTTAACATGCCTATAGTCACGTACTAGACTAAAAGCTCCTTCTGCCATTCAGGTCAGTTTCTCGCTCCCCGACTACGACGACTGTGTGTCAGACGGTGAGACGGATGGCAACGGGCCGGAAATTGAAGCTCCTGCCACCGTATTGTCACAGACAAGCGAGCAACACTCCGTATTAGAGGGAGAGGAGGAGTAGATCTCATTCTTAAACTTGGATTCTGCTGTTGAGTGTACTGGTGACTATAGGTTCATAATATGAGCGAAAATACGGTCTTGAACTTAAGCTTGTCGTTTATCTCTGTGTTTTAGGTATATTGGTTGGAACTACGAGTATGATTCGAAAACGAGCCCATTACTCCAATTAAGCGGGCTAGTATTATTCTTCAAAGCCTTCTTGTACTCATTTTTATTTTTTAAGACAGTAATTTTCTATTCACAGCCTGAACTGACAAAGAATAGACAAAAATCGGAACACTACATACATTCTATGATTCTATATGCTTTAACTCCCAAGTCAGGTACCATAATAATAATTTCGTTAGTACCATGTTCCTTCACTGAGTCTGTTTTTTATCACGCTCTCAACTTTCACATGAAGAGATTATCGGCAAGCCAAAGTTTCCCCGCGCCACAGTGAGACACGTCCCTGAGAGGGCCTGAGCTCGCCGCATTGGGCCCCAGTCAAGCGAGAGGAAGATACATAGCCGCTGCGCGTTCTGGGGGCTTGTCGCCGCAGTCACATTCAGTCAAATGGAACAGAAACGAGCGATCGGAGGGTGAAGTGCGACTTCCAGATGTTAGATTCAGTCTGGGATTTACAGGATCATTTCTCTAGGGTTGTTAGATGACAATGCACCCAGTAAATTAATGTTTTTAATTGCCTTGAAAGGGTTTAAGATATTACTTAAAAGTAATAGATAGGAAAAGGTTTCTTAATTCATGTGTTAGAACAAAGAAGCCATTGGGAGAAGGAAAATTTGATCTGAGTCGACAAAAACACGCATCATGATAATCTTAAAATTCTCAAAAATTGCATTTTTACATATTTCGAAGAGCAATTTGACATGAAATGGTGACACGATAAGCTACTAGATTCTCAGAGACCCTTGCATAAAATTCGTCATGATATCAAAACAATAATTCGTGATACTTTTTAGCAGCCTAACTTAGTAAATTTGAAGGACTCCACTCGTTTTTCATGAAAAAATAATAATTAATTCAGTGCATTCAGAAGTCGTACTAATTCTTCCTTCTTTTAAACCTTATCTTTATTTTTGAGTTGTTTTGGGTCCAAAGCTCTAATATAATTTAGAATAAAAGTCTCTATGTTTGTTTGGGTCCACCCAGAATGGACTTCATATGGCATGTTGGTTTAGACGCCAAGTAGTCTCAATATATCGTACGAAGTCTCTGTCTCACGAGGCTGGAAATGTTTACAAAATAATGCATTTTTTCAACGGGAGAGAGACAGTTTGACTCAAAGCTGTGAACGTGTCCTGAAAATTTTCCAGAAATATTAGCTGACTTGGAAACAAAAACTAGGACCTAATATGAACTGTCAGTATAGATTAAGTGTACGCCTCATTTAGTATCACCGTAAAAGTTTTGAAACTAAAATATGGTGACATCAGCCAGACAATCAATTACTATTAGGTGACAGTTTCTACTTCATAATGTATTAACTTCCCAAATGCAATGAATCCGGTTATGTAATTCAAGTCCATAGTTATCTTACGTATATTCTCTTATTCCATATACTCTATGTACACCTCACATTCCATGTTGCATTAATTTGGGCAAAATAGATATAGAAATTGACAGCTGTTACTGATGATGCCTGACCTGATATAGCGAAGCCAGAGAATCCGACTGCGATAGTGAGGCAACTTATGGCCAGGAACTTGCTGCGTGCGTAGGCCACCCCCAGCAGGAACAGCGCCTCCATGCCAAAGCCCCCGCAGTTGAAGACCTGTCAATAGCAACACCAGAATAAAATAAAGCAATAAAAACAAGCAGTTTGGCCTATTCACACAAGTCCCACGCCGTTTAAAATAAAGGCTCAATCACGCACGTACACTCCAATCACTCATGACGGCACTGTTCAGGAGCGTAGAGAAGTCGCAACACGAAATTGCAGAAGCTGTATCAAAATTATATAAAATAATTTTTATTTGACTAAGTAATACAATGCAATATTGATAGCGAAAAATCAATCAAAAAATATTAATGCGAATGGATAATACAACTATGGTTCTGTGCAGTGGTATCTATAATATTCTTATATTAAAAGTCCAGTGTTTCATCCGTGAATTAACAGCACAAGCATTCTCAGTGTGTTGTGTAAAAATGAGCAGCATACACATGATCGATGAATTCGTGCAGAATTAACAACAAACATTTTCTAAAACTTTTCTTCGAGTGCGCACTACAGGATATTTTGATTGTAATGCTTGCCAAGGACGATTTCTTCCATATGACATATCTCCACTTCATGTATAACTCGACTTAATTTAGTTGATTGGTGTTTTTGCCTTTTGTTTGGCCAGGATATTCTGTTAGTTTATCATGTAGAATATTTGTGTTTGAAGTCAGGCAAATCTTAAATTCCACAAAATATTTCCATTATATTTGTTTTCATCATGAGATCTTCCTGAGAAACTTCGAAAAAGTTTTTACACAGGCCCATTATACAGGCCCATTTTATACAGGTTTTTATACCTGTACAGGCCCATTGTAAGGTACTTTTTTAAAACTATTATAGCCATAAAACAACAAAGGGTGAAAAGAGGAGATTTCAAAGTTTTCTACCAGCGTATCAAGTCTACCGACAATCACAACATATTGCCCAAAAAATTCTTAAAATCCACCCCCCCCCCAAAATGAATCTCTACACAATGGAACAACGAGCAAAATTAGTGGAACTTTACTTCCGATGTAATTGTTTGGTTACTGCAGTTCAGAGGAATTACAGGAATATTGATGGTATTGAAAGAAGTCCTTCGAAAAAGTGCATAAAACACTGGTATTGAAATTTAGAGAAACTGGGAACAACAGCAGACAGACAACGTTGTGGCAGGCCACGGACCATACGAACTGGTGCTTCAATTTAGCTTGTTGCAACGAGTATTGCTGATTGGCCCAAAACGTCAACTAGGAGACGTTCAATTCAACTGAGAATGTCACGTACCTCACTGCAACGTATTTTCGTAAAAGATCTAAACTATCATCCATATAAAATTCTATCACCACCAAAAGAGATTAGATTTTGCGACTAGATTTCTGAAGCTAGCAGAAAATGGAAACTTTGTAAAGAAATTAATAACGGCTGATGAGGCCCATTTTCACCTCAGTAGTTTTGTTAATAACCCAAATTGCAGATTCTGGGCTTCAGAAAGTCCAGAAGAAATTCATGAACGTTCACTTCACTCAGCTAAAGTAACAGTATGGTGTGGCATTACGTCTTCGAGGATCATTGGACCATATTTTTTTTTAAGATGCTGATGGTGATGCAATTTGTGTTAATGGAAACCTGTATAGACAGATGATTCAAGAATATTTGATACCTGAAATTGTAGATAATAACACAGAGATTACCTTTTTCCAACAAGATAGAACTACAGCGTACACAGCGAAAGAAACAGTGCAAACGTTAAAGCAATTTTTCCAAACTGAATAATTTCTCGTTGTGGTGATATAACGTGGCCGCCTCGATCTCCAGATCTAAGTGCTCCTGATTTCTTTCTCTGGGGATACATAAAAGAAAATGTTTACATTGAAATGCCTGATATTTTACAGCAATTGAAACTAAATATCTTTCAAGAGATCAACAACATTTCACCAGAGACATTAAGGAAAGTAATGAACAGCCCCGTTGAAAGAGCACGTCATTGTTTGACTAATAATGTAGGTCATTTAAAAGATATTGTACGCCGTAATTAAACGTATTTTATTGTTTCATTAATAAATGATATTAAACTTTGAAATTTCTTCTTTCATTCTGAATTAACCAAATCTCTTTAACATTTTTTTTTATAGCTATAATAATTTTAAAAAGAAACCTTGCTTATGGGCCACCCTGTATTAATTTGTACTGCTCATTTTGCACTCCTTGTTTCACAGGAAAATATTTCACTTACAAAT
>VCRD01000603.1:0-20501 GCA_006783055.1 Trinorchestia longiramus | reverse complement strand
CACCCTGTATTAATTTTTACTGCTCATTTTGCATTCCTTGTTTCACAGGAAAAATATTTCACTTACAAATTTAAAAATTGAAACCCGTATTAAACATCATTATGGTGTTCGATCTTATCCCAGAAACTTTTCTAGACCTGCAAAACCATCACTAGCTCACCTTGCGCACGTTCGTTGTCGAGAGAATGCCATTCTTCCGCAGGTAGTCGGCCAACTGGCCGCCGAAGGGCACCACGATGGCCATGACGAGGTGAGGCAGCGCAGACAAGGTGCCGCTCTGTTCACAAGATGAAAATCATCCATCATCATACAAACGAGCACATGTGCAGAATAAAAACACGCTCAGTGTTTTAAATTCAGGAGGGTAGCCGTTTTTTAAATAAGTGGATTAGTTTCGAAAAATATTCCAGTTAACGATTCTGACATTACCAATTAGCCATGCAACGAGGGTGATGGCACAAGCGACTACCAGTCCAGCTTCAGGCACAGGTACTCGATGTACAACCGAGTGGAAAGTACGAAAACAAGTAATTGTGCATATCTGCTAACAGAAGAGGAAATCAATGAGTTTAGAAAATATTCTAATTTTGTTACTGAAGTCAATTTCTTCGGAGAGAATGTTAAATTTTATTTTATACTCAAATGATAAGCAGTATTTATTTCTAGTGCTTTTAACAATATTACTGCACTTCCAATACCAATATTGTTTCACCTGCCGGAACTAAAGCTGCAATGAGTTTCTTATCTTCAAAACAAACCATGAGACTGAAATATAATTTTAAGCCTTAAAAGGCGTCAGTGCAGATACCTCCATGCCATACCAGTCCGTACCATCTAACGTACCCCCGTCCAGCATGAGGGTAACCAAAGTGAGCTTGTGCGTTAATTATCTAAATACAAGGTAGTGAAACTGTTATTGAAGAGTTTCATTATTGTCATGGATAAAGAGCACTCACATCTGGACTCGGGTTTGTAAAGAAAATCAAGGAAAATAACGTGGAGATGTGGGTCAAAGAGTGTAAAAACTGTAAAGTGCTATTGTCACCCAGTGCAGGTTAGGATTATGATCTTTTGACGAATAGTCCACAATGAATAGTCTCCAGGGTAGATCTAGAGGATACTTTTTTTGCGAAATGAATTTCACTATCTTTACTTGCTGCATGACGATCACTTCACTGTTACCTAGCAGTCTGCCACTCCATAGTAATCTGCTACCATCAAGCAGTATATTGAAACTTGACAACTTAATTTTCCCCAGCAGCCCTTGTGTCCTCCAGCAAGCGACTGTCATACTGTAGCTCACTGCCACCGTGTAGCCCACTCTTGTCCAGCAACTCACTGCTACGCTGTATCCTACAGTCCCTTGGAACCCCACTGCCGCCCAGTTGCCCCACACCCAACATACCACTACCGCTAACCAGCCCACTACCGCCTAGCAAGAGCCGCTCATTCATTGAGAGCAAAATCGATGCGGCACTAGCGCGGCTGCGGCGCTCATCCAGCCCTAAGTCGCTTAAATAGTGCAACGTCAGCCTCTCATGTTCAGGTACACCCGCTAAAATGTCAAACCAAAAATCCTTGTTGATCGCGACTCGAAAGACTTCATTTCCGCAGGTAATACATATATATCAAGAAATTAATTATGAGTACCTTAGTACCTTTTTTAGTTTACGTCTGTGAAGTAGCTATGATGAAACGCAACGAGCAGACATGAAATGTATTACAAGTAATTATCTTGATTAAATTAAAGTTACAGTTTCCCTTGGATTAAGGGGGTTACGAGATAATGAGTACGTATAATACATGTCAAAAATAATTACCTTAGCTACGTTTAGGTTGAAGACTTCTTTGAAGTAGGTGGGTTGTGAAATGATGAGGAGGTAGAAGGTCCAGGACCGAGCGATGTTAGCCACGACGATCGCCCACACCGGCATCGACAGCGCGAATGCGCGCCACGGAGTAGTGGCGAATGTTGGGATTTTCTGTTTAGACTGAGATAAAGTTTGAAAATAAAACATTCCTCAAGGCAATGTTTCATCAACGAAGTAAATAGGTCAGAGAGATTGCAAATAAGATATTTTTAGAAACGTTTTAATCTGGACTCTTCGAGCTTTGTCGAAATTGAATGAAATCTTCTGTTTTGCTTGAAATTCATAATATAATAAGAAAACATCACAAAAAAGCCAAAAAGTAAGAAAGCGATATGAAATCCCCAAAAAACAGGGCTATAAAATAATGATTTCCAATAATTCGGAATCATTCTCGCACACAATAACTGTATGCGAGAATGCACTCAGCACTTCATTGAGTGCGAACTATAACTCCAGGACGTATTATACAAGAATAGAGATATATGGACGCCTTAATAAGTGCATGAGAATTGTAGAATCTGTTGGTACTAACTATTTGCACACATATGAGGCACAACGGTATCCAGCAGTACCTGATCCCCAAGACTGCGCTCGATGTAGTGATGTTCTCTGGCGCTGATAGTTGGATGAGATGCTGGCTTCTCGAAGGCCAGCCAATACCAGAAGCAGTGCCACACCAACCCGCACATGCCTGAGGACCGTTGGTGTTTATTCTCCTAACTTTGAGGGCCAACTAATACTGCAGTCTTGTGGCTACCTGCAAACACCGCTGCAGTAATCTCCCTAGTGTACTCCACAGAGAAGCACCGAGGTACCATTGACAGGTATAGTGGCCACCACTCAATGAACGTCGGCAGAGGAAAAATGTGTTCATTTAAATTATTACTGAATGGTGACTATAAACTGTAAACTTCAAACAAGGCTCCTGAGTATAGTTCACTGGTGTAATCAGCAGAGTGACACTAATGTCCAGCTGCTCAAGAAAACTACAGTAATACCTGCAGTAATATGAATCAATGCGTGCCAAAAGGATGAAAATGCCAAACAATTTTGAACAATTGCCGTAGAAAGTTTGTAAAATGGAAAATTCCATAACATACTCAATTATATACAAATCAATGAGTTCTTGGGCTTATTTTGTTAGTTAACTACTGGAATCAAGTTCGGCTGTAAGATTTCGGTACCCTAGAAGACGGGTTTTTAGTTAATAGCGTCTTCGCCCTTGTGGAGCAGAGCACCTCATTTAATATGATGTTAGACAAATTCCTTCAAAAACATATAATTACTTTATACACGAAGTATTAGTTGCAATAATGGCACCTGCAATATGATATTCTAACAGTTAATACTATTTCTCTAATATTCTAATCAAATATAGAAATACAGTCGTATCAGATGTATTTATAGAGCAGACCCAAAGTGATAAAATAGACACTAATAAGGTGTACCAGTTGGTAGACTGCCCAAGGTGCAATGGTTTGGAGACAACGATTGATACATACGAACCATCAGAAATGATGAAATTTCTCGATAACAAACTGAACGAGGCCTAGAATTTCTTCGTCCGACAAAGGAATGGAGTTTCCATCTGCACATCAGCGGGGATACACGCCAGTGTTTTTAATGTCGCAAAATTTGTGATGAGTAACCTCTGACGCCTTCTTAGCAACATCGATGAACTTACCTATCGTGGGGTTTCAAGTTATTACAGTTTGTTTCTGGACGACACTTGAGTTTCTTACACAATGTAGCTTCCTTGCGCTTCCAGTGATCCACTGGAAGTGCTCTAAATGTTTCTAGAAAATTAGGGAAATGAAGAAAAACGTAGAGTCAATTATTGTTGTGAATAAGCAAAATATGAGAATAATACAGCATAATAACGGCTATAACTGAACAGATCAACGGAGAATATCACAACTTAATGCCCGTAGTGACTCCACTCTTCTCAGAGCTCTCGATGACCATGGTGCAACAGTGGCTTCAACTCACCAAAGAAGTAGAATGGCGCTGGCCATCCCACGTAGTCTGTGAGGTACGCTGACAGCGGCATGCCAAGTACGGCTCCTGCATAGCTGCCACAGAACGCCATCGTTGCAAGCCTGGACCGCTCGAGAGGAGGCGCCCAGGTACGCCATATGCCGTGGCATGCAGGGTACGTCACCCCCTGTGGTCAGGAGACACTGAACTTCAAAGACTAAGACATTCATCTGTTTTGTTGTACATGAAATAGATGTTCTGAATACTGTTTCTAAATAAAAAGTGTTTGAAAACCTGTTTAAGTGGAAATGTTTTCATCAGTTCGTTTATTGGTTCATTCTACTATTTTAACGTCATTCCTTGGATCAAAAATAAGTTTCATTTCTTGAAGAAACATTGCACTGGTCTTAGTCTGTCGTAGGTGAGCAGCGATACAACAAAAGGCTCAGTCACTTCACTAGAATACGTCATTACAATTAGCAGGGTAAAATACCAAAATGTTTACTCTGATACAAAGTAGTATTTACAACGATGCAAGCAGCGGTAAAGATAGCGGCTGAGTTTGAAATTACTGCTGCGAGTTGTACTGTAAATTTCTCACCTATTCGGTAGTGATCCAGACTATGAATGCATTTGTATAGTAAATTTTTTCGTTCGAAGCATAAGTGCTGTCAGTCTCCATGCGAGCAGTTGTTGCAGCAAACTCAGCCTCGGGCTGATCAGGATTGTGGCCTGTTAAGGGCGCTTAATTGGCTGTAGCAGAGCGTGTTCTGTACTTTTATGTCAATTAATTCATCGGTGCTTCCGTACTAATCCCTCACACAACATGCAAATACAAGCCACAACTGCATCCTCTCCTCACCCCTGCACCTTGCATTCATCGGCTCGTGCTGATGTGTTTACGATTATTTTCACAGTATGTCTTCAAAACTTCTCTAAAAGTTAACAGTACTGGTGGTGAATTTGTTCATTTCATTTAATTAAGACGAATTGTGGCACTTGTTACTGAGAATTAGCGCCGCATTTCAAGTAATTTTGTAGTCATAAATTTCGCTCAGTATGGAGCGGTTTTGATCCGACAATTTACTTTGTCGACTTTTAAAGCGCATACAAACAACAAAAAGACCACAATAATTGTAGTTGCTATCTCAAAACTATTTTTGAGAATTTATTAGATTAAAATGTTATTTTGTGCTGAAGAAAGCTAAATGATCAGTAAACTTTAAAATTCTTTCTGTATCTTTTGAGACTCACAAATTGCACAGTGTGATTTAAAATCGCATAACGCAAAATGCTTTCAGGGTAGACTAATTTTTCGTTTCATTTACTTTACCTGCATTTCTAGAGTTTGATGATGATGCACTCAATAATTTCGACGCTTCAAGCATCAATCCATATCGTAACAAAAAGCCTTCAAATAAATATTAAACGAGGGGACCAAAATAAAACTAGTCCATGCATCAATATTTTCGAAGTAAGCAAATGATACAAATTGTTGAAAATACTGCAAACCCGTGGACAATGACGTAAGAACGAATCCCCGAGATACGATCTGTGTCGAGAGTCTCGTACGAGATCTGCGCTGTGGGCGCACGCTCAAAACTCTGTTAATTCCATTCTAATCTGAGCAATTAAATGTGAAGAGTCCTCGACAAAATATCCCAAGGGCAATTAGAGCGCGGGAGAGAAGAGCCGCCGCATTAGTTCGAGTGGGAAGGGAGACGAGGGCATAGTGGAAGGAGTGGATAGAAGGGGAAGTCTGGCAAAGGTAGAAATGGCAAGGTAGGAATTATGGAGGAATAGAGGGAAGATTGGGGATCTCAGAATTGACAACAGTAGGGCAGACGTTAGATAGATTGATATGAATCATGAATTAAGTTTGCAGTGTACAGGGAGGCTTGAGCAGGGTGAAAAGTAGTAGAGGCAACCGGGCGTACTAAAACAAGTAGGACAAGAGCACAATAGTGCAATTGCAATTGTGGTTGAGAATTTGGAAGAGTGGAGAGCGATGTTAGTTGAGAAATCGAAAATGATATGAGTGCTGGAATTTATTGAGGAAGATTTGAAGGTGTATCACAAGCCAATGGCAGCGCACAGGAAAGTTTGAAAGAAAGAAGAGTTGCTGAAGACCACATCGCGAGAAGGGTAAAATGTGAGGAGAGGAGTACAGAGAAGATAGTCTAGTTAAAGCAAGTGAAGGTAACCAAGCATGAGAGGCGTGAGTTCGTCGAATACGGCTGGTAAAATCCAATAGTGTTCGAAGCAGTCTTGGGATCATGTGATACATCTATTTGTGTCTTAACATTTCGACCAGTTATATAACACAATGTGAGAAACAACGTAATTGGAGCGAGGGTCGTAAAAGGTATCATGAGATTTGAATAAATGGAAGAAACCATGAAAGCAACAAAAAATATTTTGCCTGTTGAAAACGAGGACCATCGTTACTGGTAAAACTGTTGCAAGCAAGGAATGTTAACAGGCCAGTAAACTTAGAGGATTTATCGTAGTGGA
This sequence comes from Trinorchestia longiramus, assembly GCA_006783055.1. Taxonomy (NCBI): domain Eukaryota; kingdom Metazoa; phylum Arthropoda; class Malacostraca; order Amphipoda; family Talitridae; genus Trinorchestia; species Trinorchestia longiramus. The sequence continues at coordinate 14,139 of VCRD01000603.1, read as the reverse complement.
ACAAAGTTAAGAAGTCTATGTATGGGAGAGACCTAGCAGTAGCCAAAGTCTGCTAGGCGCAAGGCAGCTTACCTGGTCCATCACTTACGACCGACAAGACATACAGGGTGGGCCAGAAAGGATGCCCCATTAAAGAACTTCTAAAACTCAAAAACTATTTCGGATAGAAAATAAAACTTCATGTCGTTGATTAGATATATGAATTTTACAAAAAAATAACATTCAAGTATGGAAAACAATCTCGGTTAAGTGAAAAAAGTTTATATTAATAAACCTACCACAATCGCTTAGGTAAAGAGAAACATCCAAGAGGAAATCATGCAAATTAACGGCAACACATTAACGAAGGTTACAGAAAATTTAAAAAAAAAGTTAGAAATGTGTTGTCGCTAAAACGGGCGTCACTTAACGGAGAAGGTTTTCTACACTTAAATGTTATTTTTTAGTAAAATTCATAAATCTAATGAATGTTTTGACATAAAGTTTTATGTTTTATCCCAAATAGATTTTGAGTTCTAAAAGTTCTTTAATGGGGCAGCTTTCTGGCCCACCCTGTACATGTATCACAATAAACTGGTGTGACAATGAATGGGTTGGCCGCCTCGACTTTTTTGAAAGAATTTATTGAGGTTTATTCAAACATTTGTAATTACTAGAAATACCAATAGGTCTAATGCCAGAGATGACAATTAAGTTTCATAAACGATCACTTGCTCTTCAAATTTGCCAGAGCAGGTTTCAATATAGTCCAATTCTTTCACTAGGTTAATATCAGTCGAGTTGTGGAATTGAGGACTATCAATCACAAAAATTGAAATGAAAATCAGCGTATGGTGATTTTCAGTGCATTTATATTCGATTCACAGCTTCATCACCTGCGTTTGCTACCATATTAAAAAATCACTCGTAAAAAGTTCTCTATTATTTTCGCATAGAAATGGGATTAGTTTCATTACAGAATCAAGAAAAGATAAAAAACATTCTGTAAAAGCTTTCCATTTGAATACTTCAAGCATGGATTATTCGCAATAAAAGCGTCTGCAAACAGAATTTTTTTTTCAATTTTAGTACTCGCTTTTGACTGAGTGTTTTGTTAAATTTTTTATCACATTCTGATATATCAGTAAAGGATTCACCTAAACTAGAAACATTCACAAGTAATGCTTTAACAGTATTTCTCCTTCCTCACCATCATTTTTATTTTTCTCTCATTAAAAACATTCCAGTTTGGCTCAAAATATAATTCACGTTACAACTCCTGCGCCCGGACGCGTTAGGAGTATCTCTGAAACTTGGAAGGCCTTGCGAGTGTAGAGCAAACTTCGGTCGTTAGAACGGAAGACTGAAGTGTCAGGTTGCACTACATGATAAGGCCTTATTGTTATGATAAAACCTCCTGGTAAAATATTGTCATATCATTACTGCAAGTTATTACGATGAATTGTACCTTACTCTCTTAAATGAGAGACTTGGAATAGGTGTTCAGAGTATGCTGTTATCATAAGTGTCCTTAAGTTTGCTTGAGCTTACCAGACTCTAATCAACTGTCCATGATAGCACCATCCAACTTCTTCATTGAAAATGTTTACTGCTAGTTAATAAATACAGCGCCAAGTCAGTTAGTTCAAAGGAATAATAATTACTTATCGAGGATAAAGCGCATGCAAAAAAACACGTATGCATTCGCAAATTCTTATTCGCGAAAATAAATACCTATTCAAAATGGGATTTCACTATATGCACGCCAGAGGCAGACACTTGCTTCACTGTACACCAGGTGTAGGAAATTATTTAACAGTACACGTGTAGACACCTGTTTTACTGTACACCAGGTGTAGGAAATTATGTAACAGTACACGTGTAGACACCTGTTTCACTGTACACCAGGTGTGGGAAATTATTTAACAGTACACGTGTAGACACCTGTTTCACTGTACACCAGGTGTGGACGGTTCCTTTACAGTGTACCCTATGCTTACGTCTGCATCTAAGCGGAATAAATATGTAACGCCAGTAGGCTTCTTTAAGTATTTTAAGAAGTGAAGGAGTGTAGAGAACGAATAACATTTTCTGAAACCTAAAAGTGCCATTATCAAGTAAAGTGAAATGAAACTTCAAAGAAATTTCTCAAGAAATAGACTGATAAGACTGCACTTAGCCTTTTAAAGTTCTAATCAAAAAGAAATTGAATTGACATTGAATCATTTTTCTGTGGTAGAATATAAGTTATCATTGAGAATGAAAGATTCTGGAAACGCGTTTAATTTTCAATGATCCCAGAAACAACTTGAATGCATCCTGCTTAATATCATTAGACCTGATCAGATTACCACCAGATCCCAATGAAGACCTGAGCTTTGATCCCATCAAAGACGAGATCATTTGGAACAAATGGCACAGGTATGGTGCTGCAATTGAGCAAGATTTCGGCCTCGACGCTTCTGCTTAAACTCATTGTGCCTCCCAATGCATTTGTTTGGCATTTCAGTTGACGAAACGACATGCAAGAATAGAGCATAAGTTTGAATATTTTTTGATTGTCTTTTAACCATATATGTTCGAAAGTAGCTATAGTTTGAGATTAAGAGGTTACGGAAGAAAGATTTGGAAATCTATTGACGAAATTTCGTTGCCAGTGTCTCCAGTGGAGGAAAACACGATCACAAGATTCTTCAACTGATGTTTTATACATCGGTCTACCAAATAAATTCAGCTTACTGTGAGGAGGCAGGCGTGATTCTAATGAATTTTTGTTATCACATTGCACTACCTGAAAACTAAATTTAAAATTTACTTAAATTTCGTCTTAAAGTGGCTTAGTGTGTGTCCTAGCTGCCGTTCAATTTCAGATGCAAAAAATAAATCCATTATGGAGGTGGTTCATAACGGCATAACACACTCGTGAATGCTAGTACAACGTATCTACTGCACTTGAGAAGCATAAGCACAATTGATCATGTAAGACAGAGCGCATAGACGACGCAGCTGTGCGGGATCCATGCCAGTGCTGAGTGCCGCTAATGCGATTTGATGGCCGTGCAAATGCAATCCCAGCAGTCACTGGTACGGAGGTGGGGAATGTGCAAAGAGAAGAGGAGCACTGCAACACGTGCAGTGCCGCCAGAGCGACCAGAGCTCTCAATAATTTCTTCAGCATTAAGACCGTAATGGTCACATTTAGACTCACGCCTAAACGACTATTAAAGAAGGAAAGCAAAATTCTAAAAGAAAATTTTCTATAAAATGTACATGACTCATCAAATAATAATGCAAAACTTAGAGACTGTAATGTACTTGCTCTCAGTATGTACGTAAAAAACAAATAAATTATGTTTACCTTAGTTGCAAACTAAGACAAGTAAAAAAATAGAGACACATGTAAAATATAAAACAGAGCCGATATGACGTGTACTGTAAAGATTGACTTCATTTTCTTTCTTACTTTAGAGTTTGTGATAATATAAATGACTCTCATCACTTTCAGCACATTCACAGTAGCTATCTATCCACTTTCCTCTTACACACATTCATCAGTTTCTTCATTTTAAAACGATCCTCTTATTTAGTCTCTATAAACTATTTTCCCACTTCAATCACTCGTACGTCAGTCACTCCCTATCTTAGGTCCCTGTGGTTAAGTGGTTACCACATCGGTGAATTCATTCTCTATCCCGCTGTACTATTTCATTCTATCCTCCTCGTACCCTCTCCCCAACCCTAACTTTTCATCATTCCCCCTCGTCGCACCCCCCTTGGTGCCATCACTCGATCCCTCTAAAGTTTGTAATTAGGATGATAATGGCAGGTTCTCCGATGCCGCCTTTCTCTCATACAAGAACCTCCCTCGTTTCTCTCCATGAATCCTTATACTAGTGATTAACCTTATGTCTGACTAGTGAGCTGCTTCAACACTCATTCTTCAATTGTTGCTCCTTTATCCCTGTCATGACTAATAGTTATCGGCAAATGGTGAATGTCAAGTCCGGGAACCACCAAGTTTATAGTTGCCATTTGTGATTGCCAGAACAATCAAATACTTCCTCAGAATATTGCAAGGAATCTAGCAGCAACCAGAACAACACAATTTTAGCAATAATATATTTGTTGGAAAGCTTTTTCTAACATTGTCATGGCATTCCACAAGAGACAAATATTATGTGATGTTGCTATTAGTTATTTTCTAATATGTATACATAATGATGTATGTATAGAAAGTATTAGTGCATGATATTTTTTGCTATCTAGGTAAGTGAGCAAAATAACGCACTGTGAACACATTCAAAAATCGTCTCGATAAATCTTGGGTTAGGAACCCCCAGTATTATAACGTACCGATTATATTTCTGTAACTCCTGTAGCCTGAGTATAATTGTGGTATATGTGCTCGAGTGAAATGTGTGTGTGTGAGTGAAGTGAGTATACTAAATTGGCTTGCGTGATTGAAGTGTACGTGCGTGTTTAATGCCTTTACTTTAGCTGGCGTGACACTTTGGTAGTAGCCCAAGAATGGACCAAAGGGCTCGATCTTATTGCCTTTTATTTTATTTTCTATTCTAAATGAAAAAAATTTATCCCATAAATATCTCAATATAGGGATCAACATTATTCATTAGGTAAAATCGTTCAATGTTTCCATTTCATGTTTCAGTTTCATATTCAAGTCATAGAAACAAAGAGACTGAAGGGCTTCAGGACTAATGAGAGATGCAAGGACTCTGCTATGTCCAGTGGCTTTATTACTCAACAAGTTAATTGCATGAAATAACTTTTAATTGAAGTAAACTTTTATTTACTTCTTTTATCTCACAGTTGCATGTAATATACTTTATTCATTGATAAAATTTAAATGAAGTAATCTATTGCCCACTTCCATTATCTGTTGTATATTTTTCTGCAAAGTTCATTAATGAAAAAGACAATATGTTCATGAGTTTTATTCTAGAACCCCACATAAAGAGAAAATAACCACAGCTACACTAAAAAATCAATTTTTGCAAACCTTTATAGCTTCTCAGCAATTTCACTCCTTCTTGATCACAGTCTAAATGTTTCTTTTAAGACGGATCAAATTCTTCGATCTTGTGTTAACGCAACCAAATATTCTGAGGCAACTGATCGGTAAATCAGTTACTTGAGTTTTTTCTCGCTCAGTACGATGACTTCAATTCTCTTGAATTGAAAAAATGAGGCACTGAATAGAATGTAACTGATATACCGGTGTACTAATGCAGGAAATTCTAACTAAGAATGCGTTGCATCTCTTCCTAATCAAGTGCTTCCACAATTATTTTTTTTCATATGTGTCAATGTACAGCTTTATTGCCATCAAAAGGCACACCGATATTGTATCTACAGCGCTTGCAATCTTAACTTACAAGCAGTATTTCACTTCCTAATGAAATGCTTCTAAGATTTTGTGACTTTCACTTATGTTTAGCACAGAGCAAGTCCATAACCTTCAAAAGACTTAGTCGCTAACATCACATTCCTACTTTTCTTCACTTCACAACAATGCACACCCTGATCAAACGTCCGCGGTCATAATTAGTTACACATGTCGTACTCAAGCACTTAGCGTCCTTTAAATTGTCCTTCAGCTTTTTGCTAAGAGGCACAAAAACTCTTCGCCTTCACCGATAATAAAATATCAATAATCTGATGATTTACACAAAAGGTGTTTTCAGACCCTGAATTTTCTTGGGCATACACGTACTGATTTTTTCGTTTTGCGTTCCTGCACTAAATTGAAATGCGTATAATTTGTACCGGGTAAATTATCTCGAAATTAAAACTGGAGTCCTAATTCTGACCTCGTTTTACATTATTAATTTCAAGATATTATCATTGCATTTCAAAATCTGATACCATATTTTTCCCATACGATTGTCCCACAATGAATCTTGTAGCATTATTTTATTTTAAATACATTTTTCCATGGTGAAGATCATGATAGTAGATCTTAAATTCTTATTCATAAGAGGACTCAAACGAGCTAACAAATATTTTAGGCTCATTGCTACAAGCCATACAGATGCCTAAATAAGAAACTTCAATTGTTTTTTATCATAGTTTGAGAAAATAACGTTCTGAAAACTAAATATATGAAAAGTGAACTTAGCTGAAGAATATTTCCAACACTCAAGAAATTACTCAGCAAAAGAACAGCAGTTGATATAGGCATGACTTGAGCGTCACTAAGAAGTCTAGCCCTGGGAACGTAAGGTGTAGGCCCGAGGGGGATTTCAAGGCAATACTGTAAGACCTAAACTTCGAGAACCGCTGTTGCTGAGGTTCCGAACCATCGAAGAGCGCACGGAGTGCACCATCAGGGATCGATAGCTCGCCAGGTTTGTAAGAGGATTGCTGAGCGTCTGTACTGCCCGCCACTCTGTTGAAAATGTGCACTAAACTACCTTTGTGTGGAGCTCCTTCAATGAATTCTAGCACAACGCCAGAAAGGCAATGAAAAGCCAGTGGAATTGAGCCTTTCACCTACTTGCAGCCGAGCATTGTCATTGCAATACAAAATATCATAATTAGTGGCAGTACTTCTTAACACAAATTAGAGGTTTCGTACCCCTGTTTTCGGCTAAAATTCTGTAAAGAAATCTCGAACACATACGAAAAGCTCAGATTTCACTACTTCCCTCGATGACCTTGCATCCATGAGACTTATATTTGTGTTTATTACCTCTCAAGGCATCCAGTATACCGATAATTATGTTTTTCAAGTCCAGCCCGTGTTTGAAATAAAGGTATTAAAATGGAATGATATCAAGTCACATGGCTGATATCATTGTAGGTCTTACAATCACGATGCTTACAGTTGGACCGCTGGGTAAAATCATGAAAATCAATAAATGAGAATCAAAAATAAACGAAAGAAAAATGTCAAGCATATTCATAGAAAAGCTGCTACATGGAATAGCGCAGTGATTTTTAGTGTCCATATCGACAGGGCATTTCGTTAAAAATAATGTATGAGTAGCACCCATTTTCCCAGCACAAGGAATACAATTAAAACTACATGTAACTATAGTAACGAATATGAAACCAGCCTTTTAGTACTGAAACATGTAAATTCTAAAAAATTAAAGGAATAAAGTAACTCATCGTAATCTCTACTATCAAGTTAAATAAGAGAATAAATAGGTTAAGTTGCATAGAGGAATTCAAATCGAAAACAGTAGATTTATAAATTTTGAAAGATAAAGCTTCACACTCCAGTGGCGCTCGTCCAGAATATGTACAGCAAGCTCTTGGCTGTGCGTTCTATAATCGTGGGGCGTCCTGATTAAATGATGCTGCCTGCCTTATAGGTTTTACAGCATACGCTGAATGGTAATTTTAATTTACACTCGATTGCCATCTTGTTTGATAGATGGGCGAAGCTAAATCAAGGTTTTCCAGTGTATTTGATGACCTAAAAATACACATGACGACGTGGTAACTGAAGTTAGCTGAAGATCAGCGTGGTAGACTCAAATCATTGCAGTACTCCAGCAATGTTCAAGCGAGTTGCAAATATTTCGACTGACAGACTCCATGTTCTTAATGAGAAGGTAGACAACAATTTTCCTTTCGGCCTTTTCTTAATTTGAATTTTAAATATCTATCGGAAAAATAAGCAATCGGCAGTCACGAGTCAGAACAACGGGCAGGTGAAATTATCTTCAGAGCTATACATTTGGATGTCCCAAGCGAAACCACGATGCATAATGGTCTGCTTACGTATAAAGCAAGCATTAATACTGGCATCCGTTGAAATTATTTTCAATACATGTTAGAAGCAAGAGTGGTACTTTCAATGCTCTAACGCTTTCATTAGTACAATGATCTGCTAGCAAAGTCGAGATTTATTATAAAAATTAAAAAACAAACATTTTCATATAAAAACAGCTTGAAATAAAGGACAAAAAGCAATCACAGACAGAAAGCAAAGTCATACAATCCAACAAAAAAAAATCTAGCCAGCGCGTCCTACACAGTGCGTATCTCTCTCTCTCTGCATCCAGTCAACAAGTGGCAGAGTCAAGCTGCCGGAGGCTTCTACATTCTGGTTCTAGGCTTAACCTGGTGATCGTCGAATTAGGTTCCTACAAAACTTTGTAGTTTGCTCAACAAATAAATGATATAATTTACCTATCGATGATATTAGTTTAGAATACTTTCAGTTGTGTTGGATTAAGCGAGATAATTTTAGGCTCAGTTGTCCCACTCGGTTACAGTTGTGCTACATCAAGCTATCTCAGAAGACCATTTTCCATTAGTGTATTCTGTACTTTGTTTTTTTCAACCGAAGTAGTCGATAAAGTGTCAAAATGGTAAAATGGTATGAGGTGAACTGAAAACGATTTTTTTTCTCTTCAAGGTATTCGATTTGGCACTTCGAATGCCTAAGTTTAGGACCCAATTTATGCAGTCAAATCTATGTTTGAAAATTAAAGGGATATAATGGCATCCCCTAAAAATTGAATGTATTTCATATGTGCATGTTTCTATGATACTTCACATCGAATGATAATTATTTGCTAAAAATGAAAATATAGTCACTTTTCATTCATAGTAGTCATCAAAAATTCATCCCCTTCATGTAGTTGAAAGCACCGTGATGAAATTCCTCTTTATTTCAGAGTGAATATGTATTTTCTGTCTCATTCATTAAAAACATTAACGCCATATTATCAGGAATCTTGCCAAACATTCGTTCTGAAAACTCAATGTTAACAAGTATATTTTTAAAAACTTTTGCAATTCGGCGGTGAAAGCCCAGGTCTTTGAGGCGAGCCAAAGAAATTCTTCACTCTGCTCCAATTTGTCTCGGCTTAGAAAAGACCACAGGGACTGTGAGGGAGGAAAGTGGGGGATAGAGGGTGGAGGATAGGGAAGGACTGAGGGTAATAATAGACGGACCTGAAACACACGAATATAAGTGGAGGAGGTTACAAAGAAGAGGAGTGAGTGGTAAAAAGACTGATTGAACAGAGTCGAAAGTTACTGCGGACCGATTTAGTTCAGGTGAAAGATGCATGGTTGATCTTTTTAGAGTAAACTAGTAAAAATAAGTGGAACAATAATCACTTTAGATTTTTGAAAATTGATCAAACAAATCCTTTTAAGAATTTTATCAAGCATCTGTTATATTGATGCAAAATGTATATTGCACTTAAAATTACCAGATACTGCAAGCAACAGCTGGCAAGAATAGTGAAAAGTTATTTCAAATATAATGGATCTTTAGTTGAAGTGCAGGAGAATAAAAAATTCGTAATTGAGAGGAACGTTCCCTAGTCGACGTTTGTGGCGCGTGTACGTAGAACACTGAAATACGCTGAATTTCTCATGCATTCAGTACTGCCCTAGGTCTACCAGAGCGTTCCTATCTGCTGTAGACCTGGATTCTCAGAATCTTTAAATCATTACACTAATGCAATATTTAGAATGATTTGTTCCTTGATCAAGTGTTGTCATGAAATTCCTCTGTACTGCAAATAATCATGCATTATGTTCGAAATAAGTTTTTACTATTCTTTCTCGGTGTTCAAGCAGTATTTTGTTATTTTGAGTGGCATGATGAAAGTACTATTTTTCAGTTTAATACATTCTTTGTATCAGTATATCAATTATTTAACATGCGAAAAATGTTGTTTTATTTGGTCTGTACGCATTTTTTCAGCTTAATTGAGTTTTATTTTAACGTTTTTTCAAAGTGTGAAGTGGCTTCTGCTCCTCCCGTTATATTCAAACTCAGCAAGTATGTAGTAGTACAATCCTCGTTCAAACGAGGACTACGAAGCAAAAATAGAAACTCTATTTATTTAACCTACTTGTATCATTTAAGAGTATAGGATGTGCAGGGTGGCTGTGGATCCTGGTTTGAGGGACGTTAAACTGCAACTTACTGAACACTTAACTAAGTACAAAACACTCTAAATTGTAGGTACAAAAAATCATTCATTAACGCAAGTTGTTATTTAGTATTTGAGAGAGAAGTGGTGTACCCACTGCATTCAAAATTAGCTGTTTATAATTTTTTCATAACTTAAGTTGTTCCAAAAGTATCCTAAGAAAGTAAGATATATGAAGTCTTAAACTTTTACCACGCGAATTCAACTTGAAACAATGCTATAGTCCTAACGTGTCATTTGCGTTCTCATTTCCGGCTGCTGCAAAAGCAGTCAAACAAACTTTGGTGCGCATCACTTGAGATATAATCAATTTGGTAGCGGCGAATCAAAACCACAGAATCATGGCATAATGATGAACACCGCATTAAAGTAAGCGTAACAGAGGACATAAAGCGTCATCGATAGAGAGGTTGTGGAGCCAAAATGTTGGAGGAGAAGGGCGTGGTGGAAGTGTGGAGGGCGGAGGGGTATTGAAGAGGTGAGGAGGGGATCCTAAGAGGTTCCTAAGAGCCCTGCGACTCGACTAAGTTTTGAACGATCCTCCTGTACACCTATTGACTTTTTGGCCACAAGCTGCCTCGTGCAGCGTAAAAGCCATTGAGCGAAGCAAAAATGTTCACTTGAGCAGTCAAAACGCTTGCATGCGCAGTGGAAATGCATTTGGGCTACGAAAACACGTTTTTGTACTGCTTAAACGCTCACTTGGGTTGCTGAGAAAAGAAACTGCAAGTAACTATCAGTAAAAATCAGGAAAATAAAAATTGACCTAAAGAGACAATTTCAATTTAAATAGGGACTGCGAAGTGCTTTAAAAAATACCAGATATACATAACTGTTGGAATTGGGTGTTACGCCTTAGAACAATGAAAACGCCTTCAACTGTCTCGGCTTAGCTCTAAAAAAGTATCTCTTTAGAAGCCCACAATACTGCCAACATGAGGACTGTTAGCTCAGGGTCCTGCCAGCAACAGAGAGCTCACATTTGAATTTCTTCTCTTACTCCTACTCTCATTACTCTTGTTTTTCTTTTATCCTTCACTTTACAGTATGATAGCTTCATTTTTAGTTTTTCCATAGTGATAGTCGTTGCTTGAAGATTAGTCTTGATTTTCAAGTAGGACAGGGCTTATAAAAGCACTACATTAACAACACTAACGACACACTGTCAGTCCATACAACACATTGACTCGCTTCTATTGGCTCATGTGTCACTCCAACATATCTTTATCAGCTTAGAGAGTTCTGACTTACTTCCATTACTACCTGCAACCCCACTTACCTTTACCACACTCTGTAGCTTCTCAACTTATCTCTACCACACCCTACAACGTGGCAACTCACCTGTATCACACCCTGCAATGTAGCAATTTATCTGTACCACACCCCGTAACTTCCTAACACACCTCTACTAAACCCTGCAACTTGGCAACTTATCTTTATCACACTCTGCAACTTTCCAACTCACCTCTACGACACCCTGCAGCATCTCCACTTACTTCCACCAGTCCCTGCAACACCCTGACGATGATAACAGCCACGGGGTGCATGCGCGACGTGACCGGGATAAACAGGTTCAGGAACGAAGATACTGCGATTGCCAGGCCGAAAACCCTGAAGAGAAAAAACATTCGTTTTTCATTTCTCCTTTCGAACTGAATACACTGTAATTGCACGCTTTAAACAGAGGGCTGTTCTCCGATCGATCAAGAAGGAAGTTTCCTTCGAACAGGAACTCACATGCACGTAATATGGAAAATCGCTATTTTTTCATTTGACGTCGATGCAGTGTTCATATAATACAGCCTGCTAGACCTCCAAGTGAATACGCAAAGTCGCTCTGCACAATACATAGCAGCAGGACACCGATAGAAATATCATCTAAAAGGAATCATTTTGGCAATTTCCCATGGATTGATTTGATGCAACATACGAGTAGTATTCAAGTTAATCCTGGTTTTTCATCATAAGTACTTAAAAGAAACCCATCTCCCCTATTTCATTTGTGCAACAATTGATACAAACATCAGCTTTTTAGTGCAAGAAAACAAGTACACATTACGTTCCAGTGCTTTAGCTGCTTTACAGAAAAGTGCAAAAACAACTGGGATTTCCTTCTCCTTACGAGTTGAGGTCATATTAGATAGGATCAGCTAGCAGAATGATCCAGCGGGAAACGAACAACAAGGCCAGCCGACGTCGCCGTCAGTTCTGCTGTAAAATCTTCATCACTCAGGCAACTTCATTTCCATCGATCGTCGTTACCAAGAATATTTTTCATCAAAGCTTGTGAAACGAATCAGTGAAATATGTATTTCGTATTTATACGTTTTCTTTTAAACTTTTTTATCAAGAGTTAAAGTTCACTGTCAGTGCACGAAATCATAATACATCAGGGTAAGATGAAAGTGTTTTTTTTATATCCCAGCTATACGTATATAATTATAGTTAGACACATTCTCTCTTGTGATCGGAGGCCGAAAAAACGATCATGATTTTAACTACCAGCCCATGGTCAACAACAAAAAGCACCATTGTTGCGGAAGTCAACAATGATCATTATAACTTGCTTATGGGGCCACTGCATGACGAATGTTGGGTGATCCATGCACTCATTTCTAGAAAGAGTACAACCAACAGACACTTCTTCTAGACATTTCGTTTACTTAGTTGTGAACCGGAGAGTTTCAGATAGCAGAAAATTGTGACTTAATTACAATTAGTGATTTAATTGAAAAATGAGTGATTCAGTTACCGCTCTGATACATGTATATTCTAAAACTAAATTACACAACCACAACAGAGGTACGTTTCACAATCTATGCTGTGGAAAGTTCGTAACTGTAGTATGGCAATGCTACTTCGCGGTCATTTTGGCCGCGCAAATTTTCAAAATGCACATGATATAAAGAGCTGAATCCTTAGCTCTCGTAAACAAAACAGCCTGTCGCAGCCGCATTGATTTTCTATACGCACGACAGAGCGGCCGCCACCAAAGCGCCGAAGTCAAAACTTAATTCGGCAAATGGAGCGTCGACGCTCAGTCGCCCTCCTTTGTTTCGCGGGTGAGAGAGCGCGGGGAACTGAGGAGGGTGGGTAGGTTGTCGGATGTTTCGAGGGTGACGAAACGGGAAAATTTAGAGAAGCACTGTGTGTCCTGGATTTCCAAGGGGACAAAATTTTATAAACTTGAGGAATCCTGGATACTAAAGGGGATGAGAAATGGGCAAAAAGAAATTGTTCAAAACTAATATACAGTGATTATCGCAGCTTACAAATTGTAGTCAAACTTTTCCGAAATATCACTAACATTTTCTCTACTGTTGATCCACTCATTTCACCCATCGATGAGAAATACTCATAGCACATATGTCAAAAAAGTACCAACAGTTGGGACAGCAACAGAAGTCACCTAAATAGCAGCAGAACGTACAGCAGTAAAGGAATAAAAACATGTTTTCACATATAGGGAGGTATGAAAGGTACGATAGATATACTTGCAAAGTTAACCTCAATATTTTTTCAGGGTCTACTCGTGATATAATATATCTTTTGAATGTCATATGTTCATTTTTGTAGCACATCAGCCAGGGTTTATTTACATATCTTCGATTGAATTGTTCTTTCTTTTAAGCCCTTCCATTACATTCCTCTCCAGTATTTTCTCTTACAGTTATGATCAAGGAGTAAAGGTTTTGCTGGTAATTTTTGAAATCATTTAACTAAATTATGATTTCTTATTTTATTGCTAACATTTAATTGCAGCGAAATAGTCCCTCCTGAATGTCCACCACCTATATTATGAGGCAATTAATAATTGAATTGTTTTTTTGGAAAGAACTGATGTATCTTTTCCCTCATTTTCTTCTTAAAAAAGCATTTCTGGTTACTGCACAGTTTTTCACTGGAATAATTCCCGTTTTTTACCATTTTCTACATAGAGCTATATGCCTAAAAACATGACTTTCTTTATTCCATCTTTTTTATAAAAATCACCCATAATTCGAAACAACTCATTTCCAGAAAATGATTTTTAATTTTAGTACACGTTCTTTCAGTATAATCGACTGCTATATAACAACCTAAACAATTATGTAAAACATTGATCATCTCAACGACAATTAAACTTACAACGATCTGCAGTTCGTGAAACCTCCTAACCCTGAACAATGACTTTCACATTAAAAATGCAGGTCTTGAGTCACCTGTGGGCTGGAAAACGAGAGGCGATGAG
>VCRD01000602.1:176574-219579 GCA_006783055.1 Trinorchestia longiramus | reverse complement strand
TACATTTTACACATCGCCCCGATACATGAAAACCTATGCTTTACACATCGCCCCGATACATGAAACCTTATGCATATATCATAAATCTCATGACATACTGGTGCACCCATGTTTCATCTTCAGTGATGATTCGACTGAAAAAGTTGTCTTCATTCGCTTCAATTTTGGTCAAAATTTCCGTTGACAATTCACTTCTAAGATTGAGCTGATCTGGGCGCAACGCTTTTGGGACCCCTCGCGACGAAAGCTTTCTGAGGCCTAAATCGTTGTGCAGAATCGAATGAGCTGAACCAACCGATATGCCCATGGTCTGATGTAAGGACTTAGGCGTGTCCCGTAGGATAAATGTTGAGGTCGTTGGAAGTTGAGTTTATTGAAGCCGTGATCTGAGAACAAATCACAAATTAAGTTTACAGAACTAATTATTTAACTTAAAATTAAATACTTTGACATAGTACTGGCGTCTGAAATGGCACACATTATCTTTTCAATGTGCCTACACTAGAATGTAGTTCAAGCATAATACTGGCCATTGAGGCTGACTGAAAACGCTGGTAGCTACACTAAACTAGAGTAATGGCATTAACCTCGCAGTTGCAGCTCAAATAACAACTTGCCACATGTGCACAAAAATATAATTTCCTTTTGGAACAGTACTGGCATAAATATAATTCCTTTAGAAAGGAAGGCATATAGATAACTGAAGGTGCAGGTATAAATGACTTGAGGTTCACCAACCTCAGTGTTAAAGAGAAATATCTTGTACATCACAGTTAGAATATGTCTTAGCGCCTCTACACTAGAGGGAGTTACACTGCAAACTTATTACCCCAAAATATAGTGAACTACCATGATTGACACATCAAAGCACGAGTATTGCATAGAAGCATACATAACTGCTGCAATTCAGCATCACAAATGAAAAAGAAAAGGCTAACTGTGTTTAGCAACAGGCACTGTTTGTTATGAAAAAAAATCATACACTTAGATCACGCTGAATTAAGAATATAAAAAATTGTCTAAGGAACTTTTTTTTCCAATGTTAGGTGGTATGAAAACTTTAACAACTACATTGAACACATAATGCTGCTTTAGACCAGAAATCAATTTTCTACATTCTTCACTGAATGTTGCATTTCCTGTGAATAGATGCTAGTTGACTAAATGAAGAAGTGACTATGCATGTAGAATGCTTTTTGGTGTCTCACTGTATAACCAGGATTCTATTGAGCAGGAAGGAATAAAAAACAAAAAACAATCTTTATTTTCAATCAAGTACACAGTGCATAGACATTTAGTACATTGGTTTTTCAAATTCTTATGGCTAACATTCTTAGAGTAGGGGTGATGATGAAGCTCCATGATCTCGAGAGGTTTGATGGGCGTGTCCATGGGCCATGACTGCTTGCCCAGTAAGCCTTACCGATATGTGCGAGCTCACGGCACGAAGAAGTAACGAGAAACATCTCGTGTTCACGGCCGGGTTCGAACCCGCAGTCTTTCCGCACGAAGCAGAGACCTGATACCCAACACAAGCCGTAGACCACTCGACCACGGTGGCTACTCAGTCATTTACTTTATCAAAAACACTGATGAGATAAATTCCTGGTTCACATGAAATACATATATTGATGCTTGTCAGTATGACATCAATTCTACAGCTAAGGCTGGCGACAGAATATTATATTAAATGACTCTAGCACCTTGAGCATTCTTCAGTGTCCTATGGATATCGCAGTTGGCCTCCTGTCTGCATAGGCTATGGCTGCATTTTCAGTTATGATAATGCACAGTTATAATAATGCTGATATCGACGGACTTATGGATCTAAGTATACTCATGATTATATTTTACACTTTACACAATGTCTTACATTTTTGATTTGGTGTGGACTTAACACTGTTTTTAAGACTGATATCACTACGTCTAGCTTCGGCTATGGTGGGAACGACTAAGCGACTCCGGCACACGTGTCGGTAAAGCTGTTGGCGTCTCGGTATTGCCAGCCAGCGAATATCCCTCTGTCCCTTTTTTCTCTAATACAAGTTTTAATTTATTTATATTTATTATATATCCTGACCTGTCAGGTCATCTGAGCTATCGGATGAACTGTCAATCTCCTATCTTCCGCTATGCTCCTAACAACATCAACGTCTTCAAAAGTTTTTGAGGTTGTTGGACTTCCATGACCCTCATCTTCAACAGCTTCTCTACCATCTCGAAATCTTTCAATTCATTTGTAAACGCAAGTTTTTTCGAAGCATGATCCCCATAAACGTTCTGCAAAGCTTGAATGATATCCGTTCCTTTCCAACCAAGCTTTACTAAAAATTTTGTTGGTTCTTATCTCAAAATCCTCACGTTCCATGGGGCAAAAAACCACCTTTTATCAACTATCACCTCCCGGCTTCGTTTCTTGGCGAATACTAATTGCTAGCAACTGTTAGATAGCCAAGATCATGCTCTTTCTGGCCGACATGTTCGAATATGTTTTATCCTGTTGGCACTCGGGTCATGGAAGAATTCTGGGTATTTTTTTTAATTACCCTCGTATGGTGTGTTTTTTAACACGTTGACTCCGAAGTGGTACTTATGTGGGCCACTTAGGTTAGGTTCTGTAATTTTTTCAGATTCTTCTAGTGACTATGCTTACAAAATGAAGATTTACACCGGCCAGGCAATCGGAGGCAACGTGTTAAACTATGATAGTTTCCCCACTAGTTTTGTATGTAGGAAGTGGAATTCTCACAGGGATAGAGGGTTCATACATCTCAAATAAATCTTGGCCTTTTCAATGAATATTTTAGTAAAAAAAATTATATAATGCTGAATGAGCGCTAAATGCCAAAACTCTGAGCGTGCCACGATGAAACTCGGTAGAAACTTGGCAGGTGGGATAATATGAGTTCTGGTATTACTAAGGAAAGCACTTTTGCCTTGTCCCACTGGTTGCGATAAACCGTGTAGACGGTATGTAGTCAGGAAAATGTCATTGCTTTCACTATAGATACATAAGGTCAAAACGCCTTATGCTCCTATGGGTCATCAGTTTTTTGTTTTCTTGGAAGCTTCATAAAGAAATTAATGTTTCTTCGGAAATCACATTTAATGTAGTTATTTCAGTAGAAGTATAAGAAACTATAACCTCAACTTTCTTCTTCATTAGGATAAATCTACCGGACGCAGCGCGGCAGGACGATAAGATCAAGGATTTGGTTACGAGCAACACACCGCGGGATAGTGGAGTGGAACTGGAGGGTGTGCCCAGCTGTAGTAGTGCCGACAATTCAGACCCTACT
Organism: Trinorchestia longiramus; assembly: GCA_006783055.1. Classification (NCBI taxonomy): domain Eukaryota; kingdom Metazoa; phylum Arthropoda; class Malacostraca; order Amphipoda; family Talitridae; genus Trinorchestia; species Trinorchestia longiramus. The sequence continues at coordinate 216,280 of VCRD01000602.1, read as the reverse complement.
GTTCCGAGCAAGTTGCGATCAAATGATGTGACCGCTCAACCCAGTCAAAGTCAAATTCTTTCTACAAGCAATGGGTCATCACGTGATGCTAAGTTTTCATGTGCTAAGGTATTATTATCAATGTTCTGTTAATCTAGTGTTCTTAGTCTTGCTAAGTGTTCGTGTTTGGTTCCATTAACCGTTTGGTTCAATATTCTCTGATTGTTCTTTTGATTCTCGAAAGCTGGTGTTTTGAGATTCTGAGATGTTTTGAGGCTCTTTGGTGCTGTGAGACTCTTTGGCGAGTCAGTGTTTCAATTGAATATTTTTTTTGTGTAAATATAGAACTTCTATTGTGTATCAAATCTACCGATGACTTGGCCTAGATAGTACCTGTGGAAATTCGACAGTTTTAAAGTGAAGAAATTAACGATACATAAAATAAAATACATGTTTCAGTTTTACCCGTGGTACTATCAGAACCTGAATATTTTTCGTGAATCTTTACAGAACTTCAATTCTGTATCTTATCTACAGATAACATGGCTCTGTGGGAGAAGAAGATTAATAACGGGAAAAAATGACGTATTTTTGTGTAATCATACAGATAGAGAAAGACAGAGATGGAGATGCACTCTGTATTATGTAGGTGGAGCAAATGTCACTTCGCCGTTTCGAACATTTGTTACTCGACAACTTATACAGCTATAAAATTTGGTTACATATCAAATGAAGAAAAAGTCTTGAAGTTTCATTCTGCATCGATGATACAGATTTAAAGCATATTATGTGATACAAATTTACACAATTATCATATCCCAAAAATGGCAAATTACAGCAAGGACTAACGAGTAAAGATAGTGAAAAATTATTTCTCTCGCAATGGATCGATAGCTTCAGTACAGAGGAACTTCGTAAGAACATTTAATCAATAAAGACCTTCCAAACATCGCATAATTGCAATAATTTCAAGATTCAGAAATTTCAGCTCAACAGCAGACACTGAGCGCTCTGGCAGACCGAGATCGATACGGAAGCATGTGTAATTCAACGTGTTTAATTGAGTGTTGCAGATTTAAAAACGTCAACGAGACGACGTTCTAGCCAACTAGGAATTTCACGAAGATTATTGCGATGTGCCCTGATAAAAGATATAAAACTGTTTCCACATAAAATTCAAGTAACACAATTGTTGAAGTTTACAGACCATCAACAAAGAAAGGACTTCTCACGTGTAAACGCATGCGCCTTACCAATGGTTAGACTTTTACCTCACACCTAATCATGTCTAATAAGGCCCATTTCTATACCAGCGGGCATGTAAATGAACAAAACTGCGGAGTCTGGTGTGAGGAAATCCTAGGACAATCCAAGAGCAGCCACTTCATGCACAGAAGGTTACCGTCAGGTGTGGCATAACCAGTGCAAAAATCATTGGTCCATACTTCTTCGAGGGGATGTTGATGGTGCAACCGTGACAGTAAAAAGAGAAAACTGCAGACAAATGATATAGGAATATTTATCGCCACAGCTGGGAGATTTGGACATGGTGGTTCCAATAAAATGGGGCGACACTGCATACAGCAAGAAAAACCATGACGATACTAAGAGCGTCCTTTCCTTGTCGTTTAAGTTCACGTTTTGGAGATGTTCCATGGATACCACGGTCTCCTGATTTAACCCCTCCAGATATCTTTCTATGGGGATACTTCAAAGGAAATGTTTATATCAATAGGCCTAATATTCTCCGTGAGTTAAAAAAAGAACAGAATAACTCCAGTTATTTTGGAAAAAGTCATGGAAAATACTGTACGTAAAATGGAATTGTGTTAAAATAATATTGAACATTTAAATGATATCATATTTAAATGTTAAAACTTGAAGATTTTCTCTTTCATTTCATATGTAACTATAGCTGTATTAGTTGTCATGTAATGAAAGATCATAATGATGAAGTGACTTGTGCCACCCTGTATATGTAGATTGTATCGAACCGGGTTTAGAACATTGTTTATTTTTTGAAGCGGATTTGGTGAGTGAAGTGGGAAAAGATAGTTGAATGATACGAGTAAAGAGAAAAAACCATGATTTGAGAACATATTGTTATTCGTGCAACGATAGAATTTGGCGATTATAGATAAGAAAGTTCGAGGAATTGTTGTAAGCGTAAGATGTATAGTGTAGATACCGTATAAAGATGAGGTAAGGTTAGAACATAGCGTAAAGAAAAATTGGCTTATGGGAAGTGGGGTGTGTTTTTGAAGCGTTTGAAAGACGAATACAATACAGGGTGTTCCAAAAGTCTTGGGCGCACATTTTGACATTGAATATATCGAAAACTATTAAGGATATAAAAACGCATCTGGTAAATTCAGAAAGCTTGTAATCTCAATTTTTACATGGAATGTTCAAAGATGTTCAATGTGAGCACCATTGGTCACACAACACACATCAAGCCGATAGTCAAATTCTTGCCAAACGCGTCCCAGCATTGCGTTGTCAATGTCCCGTTCTTTTAGCTGGGCATAAGCACCCATCCGTTATGAATTTACCATACCATCTCACTATGGACTTCCTCTCTGGTGGCTCGTTTCCGAATTTTCTGCGAAATGCACGTTGAACATCAGTTCATGATTCAGTTTTTGCAAATTCAAGCACACAAAATGCATTTTCTGGTTGAGTGAACGCCATTAATGGGTCTGAAAAGAAATAAAAAAAATTAATAGCCTTACAAAAAACTTAATATAATTAACTTTAAAATTGCACAACTTTTATCTTACTACCATTCATAGTTAGGGAGATATGGGGACTTCAAATGTGCCCAAGACGTTTGGAACACCCTGTATTCTGGAAGGAATGGAGTGAGTAAGTAAAAATCAGCCAGTGCTAGCACAGAAGGATAGAAATGAGCAATGCTGCAAGAAAGTGCCCACGAGGAAGGGGCAAGCTGTGTATCTTGATTAGTTTTTAAATATAAATTATGATATAGAGTGGAGGATAAGCGAATGCTGGTGAGGAGCGAGTTGAATGAAGGGGCAAAAAAATGGAGAGTAGGCGGGGGCAGGCGTGTCAAAAGGAAACGAATATTGGGAAGATTACTGGGTTAAATAGTTACCACTCGAGTTTTTGAAGAGAATCGGTGTGATAGTGTTGAAGTTGTTCCATTTGATTAGTTTAGTGCTTGTGCGTAGTGTATCATAGTACGTGTGTAAAGGGGGAAGGAGATGTGTAAGTATGAATCTATGATTGTATCTTAAGTGATGGTAGTCTCGTGAGCGACCACAGGTAGAGTGTATGATTGCGCATTGATTGGTATGGTCAAAGTAGGTGCGTAGTGGTAAAGGAAGAGCAGTACGCTTTTAGAAGACAGGAAAGGGTTTAAAATTATTTTGCAGAAAGGAAGAGAAGAGTATTAGATTTTCATGGATTTATAGATGGGATAAAATTGATCAACATGTATTTTGCGATAATTAGGCTATTGAAAATTCCTAGTGTATTATTTTCATGTATGGTTGTTTGATGTCTCGATTTTCTCATATGTTTGCGTATTGTGTTGTAAGAAGAGTAAAGCTAGGAGTTTTTGGTCAATATTTTGATTATGGAGTCGGTATTAATGCAAATGGGTAGTCTAGGTTTTGAAAATGTTCAGTAATAGTAATGGGTACTTGCCGAGACATGGATTAAAGTTTGTTTATTTAATGTTTGTTTCAAATTTGGAGTTATATGAATATACTGAAAAAGGGTTTTGGGAATTCGATTACTTTACACTAATGCCTGTGGGAGTTAATGAAAAGATATAAGAAATGAGATTATTTGAATATTGAGAATGAGGTAAAGCTGTGAGTGGAAGAATGAAGGAGTTAGGGTGTAGAGTAGTAAAGAAATACCAGGCAGGTGAGCGCTCAGCGTCCTAACGAGTTTTGAAGTGCTGGAATTAAGTCGTGGATGAAAAAGAGTTGCTAGAAAATGTACTGTACGTCTTGGATGGTACTAGTACTTCAGACCAAAGGTGACAAGAGGTAGAAGATGATGCTATAAAAAATCAATTGGTTATGTATTATAGTAGTGATAAAGTGTGAGAAATGAAGTGTAATTAACTAATTGTTCAGTATGATTCATTTGAATTTGAAGAAGAATTCATTTGGTATACGAAGAAAGTATGAAAGTAATGACGTTAGAAGTCTGAGGTAGCACTATGGGTGTAAATAAGTGTGGATGGGTTGACATCGAATGAGGGGAGAGCTTGGTGAAATATGTAGGTACAGTAGAAGTCTTTTTAACCGGCACCCAGTGGACTTTGCATTTGCCGGTTAATATCACCCAAGTAACCACAAACAATTCATAGACACGCTAGACATAAAAGGAAAACAATATCAATTGCTTAAAGCAGTTAAAGAAGAAAAAACTGAATAAATATATAAAGCTTGGCCAGCGAGTGCCGGTTTAAAGGAATTCTACTGTAATACGTATTTGAGTGAAAAATGTTAGTGTTTGCTGGAGATCAGACAGAATAGAGAACGCTTCACTGTCGCTATTTGACACATCATCATTTTGGGCGTGGTCTCGCATATAGAAATAAGAACTATTACGGGGCTAAAGGCGAACTTTCAAGAGTAGCTAGACCTTTTGCAATAGATTGCAAGAATCTTTATCCATGACAGCTCGAGGTACATGATGTGTTGAGTATTATAGCAATTGCGTAAATGCTCAAACCTGATCATTGATTTTCTCCCGAAATGAAAGAATGGTGTAGGGATGTAATAATATATTTTTATTCGTTTTTAAACGTCTCTTTATTTAAGAATCACTGACGTAGAATGAATTTTTGTTTGGTTTTTGATTTTCGAGATGTGTAGGTGTTTTTTTATGACTGATCTTGTTCAGTATTGAAGATAATCGTACATAACTAACGAGTGCCGGAGATTTAATAACCGTCGTCAGTTCAGTCTCCACTGTGTCGTATTCATTGTGCATGTTAGTTAGAATTGCTGCAACACTCGTTTCTGGTCGGGATGGATTATTGGAGGAAAATTGGAATAAACTATCAGTTTGCGTTGCGTTAGTTTACAGTAAATCCGTTGCCTCTTATTGTCAGAAATGCCTGGATCAGGATGGACATCTGTTTAAAAAGGAGCGTTGAAAAAACAATTTCAGTAGGTTTTATTAGATCTTGAAAATTTAGTGTATTTTAATTAACACTGACTTTACAATTATTTTAAGTGTGTCCACATTTTATTGGGATTCCCTGTATTTTTAATTAAATAGTTCACTAATTCTAACATTTTTTCAAATTTATTGATTGCATTTATTATAAATTTCAGTGTTAACACAGTAAATCCGTTCGTAGGTTGATGCTGTCAGAAACTGGACACTGTGTGCTGCTAACGTCGATAAAAGTGATTCCAATGCTGATGCTTCATTAGCAGCAAAACAGAAGAGTGTCACAGCCCAAGAATCTACTTCATTTACTCTCACGGCTGTGGTTGATGCTGTCGCAGAAAAAATTGGGGAAGCTTACGCAGCCAGGGACGTTTCTTGTACGACCGGCGCAGCTGTTAAGACGACCACTACTAGTTGTACTGCAACCAGCTCAAGGGCTCGAACGCTCCCATCGTGGATGACTCAAGAACCTGCAGCCACTTCATCTCCCAAGCAAAATCCTCTTGCTGGTGCTAGAAAAAAGAAAAATACAACGCGTCGCAAGCAGGTTAAAATTGCTCCTACCAAGCGCAGTGGTCAATTGAGCTCCAGTGAAAATGAAGATAATGAAGTTCTCGGTTCTTTGGTCAAAAACTGTAAACTTTTCTCTCCGAATCGTTTTAAAGTCACTGAAAATGAGATGACCTCAAAACGGGCTTTGCACCAATTGAGCGAATCAGACGATGATGGTTCATCCCTTGTAAGAGCTACTGAGGTCGCTGTTACTGTTAGCCATGCGGAAGTATCAGATCCAACCCCTGTTGATGGTGTGAGTAATACTTCATTTGCTAATTCTGATGACCCGTCCGTGCCTCCTGTCGCCTCTATTGATGTTCAAAACGGTAATTTCAGCTTGCACTCTCGTTTAGCAAAAGCGGAACAGAGCCTTCCTGAAGTTAATAGCGGGGCAGATGAAGAGCACGTTGGCGGGTCCGACACCAAATGCCCGGCTGGCAAAGAAACTAGTTTCACCAACGCTCTGTCAGCAGCGCCAAGTTCTGCTAAGAGAAAGAGCTGTGCTTACGGCGCATCGTGTTACAGGTGTGTCCCGTTAATTGTGTTGCAGTCAGGCACACACAGCATGAGTGTGAATGTACAATTCTTCGTCAGTTTCACTACAGAACTAAAAAATAATAGCGAGGCGAAAATCCATTGCGAGAGTTAATTATGAAAATTATCTGCTTGTAAAGATAGGTGGAAGAGTGCTGAATTCTGTAAAGGAGTTTCGTATGAATAGTTTGCGAGTGTGTTGTGTGTGTGTGAGAATGTGTTAGAATAAGCAACGAGGTGTGTGATTATGTTCCAGTACATGTAGGGTTGAGATAGGGTGTTATAATGCTGCTTTAGATATGTATTTAATGTCCTCATGTTGTAAGTGTGGATGTATGCATACTGTAGGGAGCAAAATAATACAACACGTTGATTAAATCGCCAGATTGCACATTTGTAGACCATATACAATTACGAAAATTGGACTACATATAAACAATAGTATAAAAAGGTTAATAATATATCTAAAACCCACAAATACTTAATAGAAAATATATATAGGAACATGTATAATAAATACGTGAACAAAAGTTTACAACACATTTCAAGATATACATACATTAATACTTCGTTGCATAGCCCTTATTATTAATTATGGCTTCGAGACGTTTATAGTAGTTCACTACCAGCCTTTTACAAGTTTCGGGCGTAATCTTATTCCATTCTTCAAAGCAAATTTCTTTGAGTTCAGTGATGTTATTGGGACCTCTCTTTTGAATCATCAATTTCAATTCCCTCCACAAGTTTTCGACCGGATTCATGTCCGGGGATTGACTTGACCATTTTAAAATGTTTATCTTCATCTTCAACCATTCCTTGGTTTCGTTTGCAGTATGCTTTGGATCGTTGTCTTGTTGGGATTTCTATCCACGTTTCAATTCTAACATACAAGCTGAAGGTAGGAGTTGGTCTTACAATATTTCACGATATTTTCTGCCATTCATGGTTCCTTCAATGATGTGAAGTTTACCTACCCCTGATGAGCTGAAGTATCCCCACATCATGATTGAGCCACGTCCAAACTTAATAGTGGGTATGGTGCACTTTGGTTTATACTCTTCGTTTTGTTGCCTCCAAACAGGGTTTGTGCTGTTTTTCTCAAATAGTTCGATTTTGGTTTTATCTGACCACAGTTCTGAGTTCCAAAACGCTGCTGGCTTGTTTAAATGGTCGTTGGCATACTTCAGCCCGGTCTTGACGTGACGTTTCTGGAGAAGAGGTGTCCTATGAGAGGTGCAGGAGCGAAGGCCGCGGCGTAGCGCCCTGCTGATCGTGTGTTTGCTGGCTTCGATCCCAGATGCCTTGAGATCATCCTTCAATTCTTCACGAGTAGTTTGAGGCGTCTGCACCATTGGTCGGACCAATTTTCGACCAACACGGTCGTTAATCTTCCGAGGACGCCAGTTCGAGGCTTGCTGAGAGTCGTATTTCGGCATTTCCACTTACGTATTAGGATTCCAACCGAGGCTATAGGAACACACAGTTGTTAACTTATCTTCCGATATCCCAAATCTTCATTATGGAGCTCCACAATACGTTCGCAAAGATCTTGGCTGATGTCCTTATTCTTACCCATGCTTACGACGTTTTTAGAACGAGAGCTGCTGTACCAATGACACGTTATTGGAGTTCAATGCTGGCGAAACTTCGGTTGCCAAATAGTAGAATGTATCAGAACATTCTGGAATAATCCTACAATAATTTTTATGTATAATTATTAGCAAGAAAAAGTCGGGTATTGTAAAATTTTGTTCACGTATTTATTATACATGTTCCTATATATTTTTTATTAATATATTTTGTTCCTGTGTTCTTACATGTTCCTGAGCGCAATCTGGTGATTTAATCAACGTGTTGTAATATTTTACTCCCCACTGTAATTGGTGTTGTGAAAGAATTTAATGCTCTCGAAGATCGATGCTTTTGCATGGAGTTTTTACTTTTTCTTGATAATACAATAGCAGTGATAGAAAAAGTGAGGTGTGTTGTAGGACAGGTGTATTGAGCAAGTTATCGTATGGGTTGGAGTACTGAGTATTAAGGAATTTAGACATACGGAGAGACTAAATGTGTGAAACGTGTGGCGTCTGATTCAGAAAATGGTGAATTTTGAGTCGAATGGTATGTGTGGTGTAAGTAAATTAAAAATGGAGGGGTGATGAAGGCTGTGAGGGGGTGGAAGCATATGGTAAGCAAGAGCGTGCGGAGGTATATTGAAAAATTCTCGTAATGATATTTTTTGGTTATTTATTGTCACGTATCGAACTGTGTCTATAAGCAAGAAATGATAAATTAGCTAAGAATGAAAGACAGATTACATTCGGAACCCAACTATAATCATGGATGAAAATTTGATTGTGCTTGCTTTTGTTGTAGTAATACAAATACAAATTTTCTTGCGCTTCAGTGGCTCAGTTTATATTATTGCGTGGAAGGTCTTACAATTCAGAGAAAAGTATCTGTTGTCACCATAACAATAATGTAGTGCTATTATTATGAGAATACAACATTTCTAGCTTATCGACAACAGCACCTATTAAAAGTGGTTTCAACGGCCTTGCAATGGTTAACGATGTTAATACGTATTTGTCGTTTATTTTGAGACTCTTAGCGTTCAGGAAAGATAGTTGGTAACTGGACACTCAGCTGCCTACCCATCTTTGGCCGAGCGCCTCACCAGATGAAACCCTATCAAGAGCCAACGCGACGCGCTCGGTCGTATTGCGATTACGTCTTCTATACAGCTATGCCTCTCAAGTAGTACAATAGGGCATGCATATGTATACTACATTTTCAACCACATGAATGCAGAAAATTGTAGGCTTGCTGAGTCCAGTTCTAATTCAGATTTCTGAGAGCAGCTAACATAATCCAAGAAACGGCTGCAGCGCATCCACAATAAAAATCCAACGTAGGATTTTCGCAAGCGTTTTGGTCAACACAGCACCGCACCGGGGGCTTGGGAAACAGACTTTTCGGGCAGCCATGTGTTTGGGATACTGTTAGAATATGTGGGACGGTCGGAGGGACATGACATTGTTCACCTTCCGTCTGAGGTTGTCGCTCTATTAGGCGGCTGTATCAGTTGAGTGTGACCATTGCGAAGGTGGGAGAGCAATACCTTAATCTGACGGTTGCAACACCTTGAGAAAATCTTTTCGGGCACTGAGTTCATTAGTTCTCAATAATTTATTGATGATTGTGGTGTTCCATTGCTGCTTTCATAGACGCTTAACAGATCCCTTGATCAAGGAATAACGTCATAGCGTTTTTCCATTAACATGAGTATCAGCCCGAAAAGGAATTGATCGAATTTAGAAATCTCTTGTCAACTTATTGGGTTACTGAGGTGTATTGCTCGAACTCCAGCTGAAACACGATCGTGTGGGAGGCCATGAAAAGTGTCTATGGAAATGAGAGAGTAACGACGTGCTGTACATGATCAGTACTATAAAGGTGCTAAGTTACATGGATATACACAGAATATTATTGAAAATATTGTTAGTAGAAACTCTATATATTAAAAGTTCATTTTGAAAGTTAATGTTTTCATCCTCTCGGAAAAAAGTGACAGCCGTACCCTTGAGCATAGAGAAATTAGGTTGCGAACATTTAGTTCTCTAAAAGACTATTGGATGGCGATAAATGGACAGGGAGTCGACAAAAATATGGAAACACCTAAAAAATACGTTGCCTTGCCTAATAAGATGCAGTAAAACCGCTGGCGTTCAAAACAGCTTGCAGTCTTCCCGGAATGAATAAATATAGTTCCGGTTTGCTTGCTAAAGGAATTTTGTACCATTCTTCCTGCAAAACGGTGGCAAGTTCAGATGGCGCTGGATAGCGACCACTTACTTGCCTCTCTAATGTAGACCACAAAGGTTCAATTATATGGTCTGGTGACTGGTGGTAAAGGAAGGTGTAACAAATCACGCTCGTGCTCAGAAAATCAATCCTGAATGAAGTGAGCTGTATGAACAAGGGCTTTTTCGTCTTGGAAGACAGCATTACCATCGAGGAATAAAGTTTGTACCATGGGATGGACTTGGTTGGCCAAAATGTTCACATAATTCTTGGTAGTAATGTGCCCTTGCAGAGTTATCATGGGTCCCAAAGAAAACCACGATATGTCTGCCCAAAACTTTACAGAACTCTCGCCATGTTTAACTCTTGGCAACAAAGTCTGTATTGTCGGTTTGGGATGGTGTTCGTCAGACGTAAACTCAGCCAGAAGTAGGAAACAGTGTGAAAGAAAACTCATCTAACCACATTACCGTCTTCCATTGCTTTATAGTTCAGGTTTGATTACAAACCCCACTTTCTTCTCTTACGGGCATTGTTATCACTGGTGAATGTTTTTTTAATTGCTGCTCTGCCAGATGTGCCTGCTTATGAAGCTCCCTTCTTATTACTTTGGTACTCACAGTATTTTTGAGCGCGACATTCATTTCAGCAGTAACTTGTGCAGCTGTAGTTTCTTTTTCGTCATAATCTTCCTTAATGATCATCTGTCACGATCATCAACACACATTTTCATCCGCGCTGCGATTCAGCGGATGATTTTTTCCTTATTTCAGATATGCTGAGTAAATCTTTGATACAGTATCTCGTAAAACACTAAACACCTCGGCTACCTTGCTTACGGAAGCACCCACCGTAAGCGCTCCAACAATTTGCCGACATTCGTTTGTTGGCTGTGACATGGTGCAATTACAACTTGAAAGAACAGTGCCTCGACAACTGTTGACTGGCGCAGTGTATTTACCGCGTTGTTTCAGTGGCGTCAGTAGGCTAGAACACCAACGCCACTTGCACATTTCACTAGAAAAATTATTTATTTTCAAGCATGTATTTTACGAGGTGTTTTCATATTTTTGTCCGACTTCAGTAGGTTTTGACACTTCGGAATAGTAGTTTCAATGAGTCATCTACAAATTTTTGGATTTTTTGTCAATTTTTCGCGTAAACCAAGAACAACTCATTCAGTCAGCATCGGACATCAATGAAAACTAAGAAGTTTTTGCAAGTCAGTCAGATTTGGATTAAAATATCGCCTGCAGCAGAGATTCGATGAGACGAGAATAAAATCGCCCAAGCCAAGTTACAGAATACATACGCTTCCTGAAATGAGACTGTATCCCTGTTGACCAGCAGATAAGAGTTTAGACAAAATATGTACTTAGTCTGATCTTGCAGACGCAATCCTCAACACAAAAAAGACGAGGCACACCCTGGTGACCCTGACTACAATAGCGGTGAAGACACTGACGAACACAGCGACAGTGAAAGACCGCACTGCGAGTACGGAGTTGACTGCTACAGGAAGAACCCCGAGCATCGGAGCCAGTACAAGCACACTCGCATACCGCAGCCTCAGCGACGCATGAAGAGAAAGCGGGCTGCCAGTAAGTTTGTATTAGCTTCTTAGTTTATACCAGGATTATTTACTTTACTGGGTAAATTGAGCACTACGTAGTGATAATAATTGTCTTGAATTTTGTTGCCTGAAATTATTCATAAATATACAATATCTTAGATAAAGTAGCTCGCGCAAGTTTAGAGACGATGTGATTTTCTCTCCTAACTTTTTCTGATCGTCAATTTCCTTAAAGTAGTAAAATAGTAATTTATACTCTGTAAAGTTTTATAGGACTCAAAATAGAACTATTAAGGTGTATGAATGATTTCGAAATAATGCGAGAATTTAAAGTATATTTGAATCAAAAGTTGAGAGAAGATTCAGTTTTCCAAAATTGTATTCAAAAAATCGTCTTAATGTTACCAACTACAACACTATATTATTTGGTGGTATGTGACTTTGCTTTGATGGCTATAGCATATTTTCAGGGCATGGAATTAACTAGAGTTTCTAAAGTAGAACTAGGAATTTTTGCCCCCTGCGATTAAAGATCCTGAATGATTGCTTCCGAGTCCTCACATTTCTTCGAAGGTCTTCCCGAAGATGTTCAATTAGATTGATGTCGGGTGGTTAGCTCGGCCAGTCCAGAGGTTTAATTTTTCTTTGTTGTACCCTTACTATTCACCATTTTGGAGGTTGCCTAGGGTCGTTTTCCTGTTGAAACGTCCATCCATGCACGACCGAGACAACTTTTTACATGCATGAGGTAGCATATGATCTAAAATGGTTTTATAAAAATTTAGGTCTATAGTCCCATCGACATAAACGAGGGCGCCGATACCACCATAATGGAAAACGTCCCACATCATAACAAACCCGCTTCCGTGCTTCACCATCGGGAGTTGGTTCAGAAGATTCATTCTGGTACCTTTCAGACAACGAACATGAAGTCAACCGTTACTTCAAAATAAACTGAATTTGGATTCGTCACAGTCAATTTTTGGTTGTCCTCAATTTGTGCTCCTTAACAAATTTTAGTCCGATCTTCCTATATTTTGCCTAGATGAGAATTTCTTTGCAGCGACCCTTGCTCACAATTCACTGAGAGTCCACGTTTGGTAGTTATACTGCATATTTGCAATGCATTCTTGTTTGGGCCAGTGACCGACTTCGTCCGGATCAACGCATCTTGCCGTTGAATCGTTTTCCTTTATGCTCTATACCTTAGGAGGTCACGAACACCGTTTCCATCCTTCCACTTCTTTTCTGTGTAGCCAACAGTCGCTTTTCGGATTTAAGACTCATCGGAGATAGTTGAATATGAAACTTTTTCGCCCCTTTGATTACCAAAAGAAGCGTTGCCAAAGATGTGTTCTTCCTTGTCTTCATACTGAAATTTATGAAAATAGCATTAATACGAGGAAAACCTGATAAGTATAAGCAAATTAGCTTTTACCTGTTCAAAATTTGAATTTTATGAGATCGTTTCAAAACTTCGGCATTCTACATTTTAAATTTATGCTTGGTATTTTTTAAATAAACAATCTTGACATAAATTTATAGTTGTACTGCATGTTGGATGACTAAAGCTACAAATTGTAAATTTACATAAATAAAAAAATTTCTTTAAAAAACGTTAGGACCGGAAAACATATCGTCTCAAAAATTTTGCCAGCTACTTTCACATTTTCACGTTCTTATAATTTGGTCCTACTATCGTCTATTCACGTAGACCCTTGAATAATCGGATATCATTTTGCAATTGATAAAGTCACTGTTGCCTGGTAGTACTTCACGACGGTATTTGCACTTCGGAGATTTTTCCACCCAGTGGACTTGACAAGTTGTAGCACTGTTGTGTTAAGTTCTATTCAATGTTCTGTGAGTTGAGGTATAGATTGATAATAGAGGCAGAGGTGTGCATTGAAGACGGCTAAAGGTTGTCTTCAAGTGCGCTGCTTCAAATGGTCTCTGTTAGTGGGTTTACCCAAGCAGAAACACTCAAAACAGAAAGACAACAGATACTGTACTGCTATCTCCAGAGTTGTCACACGTCCTTGAAAATCTTGAAATGCCCTTGAAAAAATTATTTGTCCTAGAATTTTGGAATGTTCTTGAAAAATTGTATTGTGTCCTTGGATTTTTAAAAGTAGAGGTGGGTTATTGAAAACAAACAAGAGCAGCTTATGTTATCTGCAGCATATTGTAAAAGTGTTTTGTGTGACAGTGGCTATTAAATCACCAGTTGTCCATATTTTTCAATGTCAGTGGGTTTGATCCAACCCATGCCGAACCTTGATTTTATTCCTACCACTTATCAGAGAATGTAAAAGAGAAAAAATCATATCAATTGTAACAGTTAAATTTCTATATATGTTGACAAATGTTTCTCATATGCTTATTATCCAGAATTAAATGAGGGAATTCACTGTAATGTACGGGGTAGGAGAATGGCTCTTACTGAGGGTTTTGCACGCCTCTCGACCAGAGCTGCTGACCTAGTTGCTAAGGTATCGTTTATTGGTCAACTGGCTGGTAGGGCCACAACAAAAAATAAAAATGTAGAAATTCATGTTGATCTGAATCCTGAATTGGCAATTCTCTTAATTTATATAATTAGATACTATCTTGCTACCTATATCTGCCACCAAATTGTGTCAATTTTGATCCAATAAAAACTAAGAAAGAAGTATTCACATGCATATTATTGTTTAATAGAATTTATATACTGTAAATTTGTGTCTTTCATATTGCAATGTTTTTCCTTGAAATGTCAGAATTTTATTTTCAGCCTTGTGTGGCAACCCTCATTTCACTGTCACACTGTCTGTACGTGTCTGTTATAAAATTAGGGTACTTTCGTTGATGCGTATTACCACGTGAATTTTCGTGTAGATGACATTGTGTGACGACAAGTTCTGTCGAAAAACCTGAAGAAATGTGTGAGAATTATTTTCATTCACTCATATCCCTTTATTCACAAAATTTAGGAGAGTCTTTCTTGAATTGACCCAAATCAAGGCTTGCACGAGTATTTGACACGTGCAATTTCATATTTTTCAAATATTCAAAAGTTAAACGTAGACTGTTTCATGTATATTCAAATTAAATGTATCTTTACAGATGCGAAAAATAATTGATAACTTGTTGTAGAAATTTAATCTGCTAACCTATCAAATCCTCATAAGCAAAAGGATTTTCACATAACCAATTTTTGTAGCATAACCCTTTTTCTGGCTATTGGTGTAATTTTCAGTGAAATTTTAAAAATAAATTTATCCGTTCGTATGGACTTGAATCTGTAGTGAATCGCATGGCTCCACTGCAAACGAGTACCGCGACGAGACTAGTTTTCATCGACCATTGAGCAAACAGGACAGAAGAAGTGAATCCTGCGACGAGGCTAGGCCCCGTTACGACCAGAAGCACGACATTAACCAATGAGCGGTCACGCTCAGGCAGCAGAGCCCAGCCAACCGCCCTATATAACGAGGTTGCAACGCTCTGCGTCACGGACTCTCTTTCGAGCACTTCTAAAATCAACATCTCCACCAAGAACTCTCATCATCTGAACAACTCAACTCAGCCAACAGTAGAGAAAAGAAAGCAGAAACCAGCCATCCTGTCTGCGGACAGGATGAGGCTCAAACAACCAATGCACTAACAAGAAGTGCACGCGCTCCAACTCTACATATACGTCAGGCGCCCTGCCAGCAAGATGTCCGTACGCCAGTACTCGACGACGGGACGTGCGCGACGAAAAAATTAGAAGCAACAACAACTGCTATAATATTCAAATGCCCAACTACAAAGTATTAAACTCATCCCGGCTTTAATTGCCTTTTCTCCTATTGGATTCCTCAACGGTCCCTCACTCCATCTGGCGCTCGCTCCGAGTAAGATAAAGATATTCAATGTCTGCTCGGAGATAAGAGATGTCTGAGTGTTGAGACTGAAGAGTGATTATGAGAGTGATCACTACAAATCCCTCAACAGTTTGATGCTTATCCAGGATTTCTTATATTAGCTGCGATTTCAACACCCATAAAATTGTCGAGTTGAGATCAGGAAGTTATCGATGGCGTTGCCGAATATAAATTTCATTAACAATAAACCCTTTATGAGTCTCATCTGTGTTTGGGATCATTATTCTGTTGAAATATGAAACTGTTCTCGCGTTTGAGTGATCTGGCATTATTGGGAACAAATTATTCATTAGTGTTGCTATGTAAGTACGAATTTTGCTTTCATCACCGTTCATATTGCAAAAGATTCTATGATTTGGTGAGAGCAGCCACTCCTATGGCTGTTTTAGTCGTATTATGCATCGTTTATTTCTAACTGGTGGTCTAAACATGCCGACGAGCGTATCCACATCTTTAGGTAATTTTTAGTATCCATCACTTTAGTTCTATGATCATTTTTTTGCACACCATCCCAAGAATTTATTATCTTGCTGCATCTCACAAAGTGCTTTAATGCAGACTTGTGGTGAAAGGTGATGAGCAGTGGCTATAATGATTATAACATTGTGTAACATTCAATGGATGGGTAACTTAAAGTAGCAATTCATATCATCTTGGAGGCAAATCATATAAAAATCTTTAGCTGATATGTTAATATGTTAAATCCCCTTACTGATGCTGTCCAATAACATTTATTTTGAAGTAAATTTTTGTTAATTTTTATGTAGCAAGTGAGAAAGTTCATTTTAGTCGTGAGGAATAAAGTTCAAGTTGAAATAAGTAGATAGTCTTGCGAAATAAGAAATTTTATAATGTGCCACATACTTTTACATGGAAGTGCATCTCTAGACTCGTCGGTTTCCATAGCTGGGTTGACATTTAGTCATTTGAATTCGCTAGTTCATTAATTACCCATCATTGTCCTTCAGAGGGGTATGCTGGCCAGCCCAACGACTCGGACTCACCTGACGAATCTGACTTGGAATTCCTGAACGACGCTTCGTCTGATGACTACGCGCCCTCCGGTTCCGATGAGAGCGACTCAGAACGCTTCACTTCACAGCCGCTCGATGAAAATGAAAAGAACGAGTTAAAACGCATGGGTAAAGAAGCTAAGAAGTTCATAAAACGAGGAAAGTAAGGTGTTTGCACTGAAAAGTTGTTTTATTAATTTTCGTGTGTGCAGAGTCCAGTATGATCCAGTCCAACGAAAGGAAATTTAGTTTATCTCCTTCAAGATCAGGGAGCTACTTATGGCTCGAAACTGGTTACACCTAGCATGACGTTGTTTCTTGCTGACCTTAATATCATAGTACGGCAATATGCTGTTTGATACTTTTATGCGATAGTGGTGCCTTATTATGTGATTCAGCGTCTAGGAATTAACAATACTACGTGTCTATGTGAAAGCTATCAAACCCAACTGATCAGGGAACAAACCAAATTTAATTTGTTGGACGTTCGGTCCGATCTCGGAAATTTTCAATATCTTACCTATGAGGCAAACAGCGTTTGTACAAAATCGGCTATGTCATGAATCCATTGATACATATACATAGTCGATCAGAAATAGAAGGCAGCATAAATAGGATTTACAAGGAAGGGGGCAGTGTGGAAGCGAGCACAGGGGGAGTAGAGGGGAGAGACAAATCGGTATATTTTTGAGGGTTACGAGTAACAGCCAGGCCCGCTCAGGAATTTTTAACTGTTGCTGGGCAGAAGGGCAGGACACCGTGAAGGGGGGGGGGCCACCAGTATATAAACACACCCATTTAGAGGGCAAGGGCTTGAAGTTCGAGACTGAGAGAGAGAAAGACGTAAGGAAAAGTGTTATCGCTTGCCGCCAATGGCGGCAAGCCGGCAAAATCGTGCCGTCGACTCTCATCGGAAGTATATTCAGATATTCATCTTTACTGGCGACGAGAAAAGAATTCAAAGAAGAAACTGTGAAGTAAAAATTCATCGAAGAGTCATCAACATGTTCAATTCAAGGGAAGATATAATCAACAACAGCATCATCATAATCCAAGGAACACCAGTGTGCATTTGTAAGAAAGAACATCGGCAACACCTGCTACCTGCTTCGGTACAGAGAAGATTAGCATGGCCCCTGCGCAAGGATGACATGCAAAATCGTGAAGCGTTCCACATTTTTTATCACCAGCTTGGTCGACTGGTGAGCGAATCTGCTTGCGAGCGGGAAGACCCGGGTTCGAATCCTGCTGCCGACATGGTTGACGCGGCTAGAAATACGGCATGGGACTTGGGTAAAATAACCGAATAATTATCGAAGTAATTATCCGACCCAAGAATGGGCCGGAAAGTTCGTTCCTACAGCCTCATTCTATTCTATTGTATTCTATTCTAACACATAACCTTAGTCTTCAACATTAGTGAGAAACATTGGGACCGTCTTCAACATTAGTGTACAAGCGTGCTAGAGTTATCGGCATCTCCAACATTCAGTATTCAATCTACAATAGGGGAAGTGATCATCGGGCAGCTTACGAGATTTTTCCAACAATTCAACATTCGCATCTTACGTTAGGCTTGGAAAGTGTGCTGGCGAACTCAGTGAAATTAGTGAAGGGTACATCGCGAGTGAATCAAACATCATCGTCGTGCAAGGGAGGTAAAATTAATGGATGTTATTCGTGTGATCACAGAGTTTAATTAGGCGTAACCTTCCTGCTGAGATGTTGATTTAGTATGTCGATCGCTGAGATCCAATGTTAACTAAGTTTTCCCGTGCTTACAATGATTTATACTGTAATATTACGTGTCGGTTTTATTTACCCTTTCACTAGGCAACTGTCAGGATAGCGGGCTTTCCTCATAAAACGTGTTGAAGGATTTGACGCCTCAATAGAGATCATGTTCGTTTGTTATAATAAAATTTTTCATTTTATTGCTTGATGCATGGTTGAAAAATATTGGTAATGAACAAGCCCAAGAAAGGGGGTTAATTCATCAGAAAGTCGATGTATATGAAAACAATTGATCTGTCCTTCAAAGTAAGTGATCGATCAGAACAAATTAACCAACTCATTAATTAGAAATCATTAAGTAAATATATATTCAATTCATGCAATATAAACTGGAGGTACTTTTCAATATCGCGACAGCTATTTGCAGTAATTATGGACAATATGTATGAACATTTTCTATCCGCGTATCTTTGAGATAACGTCACGGTTGATACATGCATACAATCCTGAGTTTCGCTTGTCTACTAATTGTGGTTATTTTACGGCTAATTAGCGCTCCTCGAGTGTGATTTATTGAGCCAAAATTGCCATCTCTGATAGCAAGAGGCTGATGTGATCTTAATTCTACAGCTAGGTAGACCTTATCCTTTTCTATAATATTGTTTTTTATTTTGTCGTCCGTAGAAACAACCTAATGCACGAATGGCGTAATTTATCTCTCTCCCTCATTCTTGAATGTTTCGTTTCGTTGAAGCGTCCCCAGCTACTAACAGAGCCCTCTTCCAACAGATGTGTTTTTGATGGAAGATATTTTGATGGTAGGGGGTACCTCATGGCACGTGCTGGTACAAAAGTTATACGAGTTGTTTATTTACAGATCTTATTAATTTAAAAAACGATGTAGGTTATTGAGACCAGAGCGACATCTAGGTCTAAGGGCATAGGTGGGTTTAGGGGTACTGTGATAAAGAGGAAAATTAGCGGTATAGAATTATTTTACGTTCATAATGCAAATGATAGGGCTATATCGAAAAAGTAGATTGCGGCTATTTACTCGTTTGCTAAATCTAAATATCAGCTTCAAAATTAGATCCACTCTTATGAGCGCAGATATGAACTCTTCTACTAACGCTAGCAGCTGCACGTCAGATTTTTTCCTTGCTCATTTCTCTCGCAGTTTTGTTGACAAGGGTTTTCAAATCTTCAATTGTCAATGGACTGTCATGATAGTAATAATACATTCATAGGTTTGCATATTCCAAGCGATGTATGAGATATATGTATTAGGTGTCTCATAGGTTACAACAAGGTATCAAGTGTGAAGCGGCGACGGGGCACCGACTCTCAAAAATAAACAACTAACCGAGAGACGAGCTCGAGGGCAGGCGAAACATAGACAGTGAAGTTTGAGAAGGGTTGCGGTGTATGGTTTCGTGGCTAAAGAAAGTGTTAAAACACTTGCAAATTTATTGGAGGGACCTTGTGACTCAAGAATTACGTATTCGTGCAACTCTGAAGTTGATTGAAGAGTGGGCGGGGTATATCACAGACGTTTAGAAACCTATTTCAGACCATTGGACAAATAGGGAGATTGGAAAATGAAAAAAAGAAGTGGGAAGAGCAAAGCTCATAAAAACGGCAGGGAAGATGGATGCGGGAGGGCTTGGGAACTAGATCTTTGGGACGATGTAGGCTATTATAACTTGTTAAGACTAGCAGTTGCAACTCTACTGTATTTTATAGCACAAATTCGCTTACCTCTATCAGGCTTGATCTTCAGTCAGCGGTGCTTCCCGTAACGAATGGATGTCTTCAAACTGTGCACAATGCGAAGAGGACAACCACCAACCGTGACACACAACCTCTATTAATGTGACAATTATCCCTATAATGATGTTAGTAACTGAATCCACTTAGCCGAATATTCTACGAGTACAGATCTCCACGACAACGACTACTTCCAAATCACAACTGGAAATTCAACCTGCACCTGAGCTTTTTCTTGCTCACATTAACACGGTCCCACGGTCCCACGACATTAACACGGTCCCACGACCCCCGCGGCCGAGTTCAACCCACGACTGGGCCTGCCGCCTCAGCATCCCTCACTCAAACAAAACTCTAAGCCAAGGCGTCTCTGTTGAGGTGTCAAGTACTAATTTATACATTATGCCACTTAACTATAACGACATCTAGGTCTAAGGGTATAGGTGGGTTTAGGGTCACCGTGATAAGGGGGAAAATTAACGGTATTATTAAGGTGTTGTTTAGCGAGTGTTAAACATCGTTACCATTATCAGCAACGAATCTCCAGTGTAAGGGCAAGTTCTAATATTGATATTGTCAGGGTAAATCTTGTAATTTGATGTGAGCCCTCATTGATTTAACTTGATTATTCCATGTACACACTGAACTGTTGAGCTATTATGCAATTAATCTGTAACAGTGCACTGTTAATAGGACATTATTGTAGTTCATACGCAAAATGTGACGGCTCACATCTACCATTCCGTGAAATTTAGAATAATATGTATTAGGTTTTCTGTGTATAATTGTCCCCTCTGTGGCGATACGTGCTCCCTCTTTCCACGGTTACAGCATAAATATGTAATAATTACGAGCATTAATTGAAATCTTCCAAGGTGAATGTATTACATACACATTTTACGTTAATTGAATTACAATGAATTACATATTCATAACGAGAGAGACGTCGCAAATTGAAGGAATACAAACCCTCTGACATGAATGACATATTATATCATAATGAGGCCCAACACAAGAAAGGAATAAACACAATTGTCCGGGACTTAGGCGTGTCACGTAGGATAAATGATGAGGTCGATGGAAGTTGGGTTTATTGAAGCCGTGATCTGAGAACAAATCACAAATTAAGTTTACGGAACTAATTTTTTAACCTAAAATTAAAATACTACTTGAGATAATACTGGCATCCGAGATGGCACGCATGATTGTCTTTTCAATATGCCTACACTAGAATACAGTTCAAACACAATACTGGCCATTGAGGCTGACTGAAAACACTGGCAGCTACACTGAACTAGAGAAAAAGGTATCAATCTCACAGTTGCAGCTCAAGTAACAAGTTGCTGCCACTTGTACAAACAAATATAATTTCCTTTTGAAACAGTACTAACATGAAGATAATTCCTTTAGAAAGGAAAGCATATAATTGAAGGTTCAGGTATAAATGACTTGAGGTTTACCGACCTCAATGTTAAAGAAAAAATATCTTATACATCACATTTAAATGCCTGAGTGTCTACACAAAAGGGAATTGCCTTGCAAACTTCTTACTCAAAAATATAATAACAAAAAAAACAATCTTTATTTCCAATCGAGTACATAGACATTAGTACATTGGTTTTTCAAATTCTTAAGGTTAACATTCTAAGAGTAAGGGTGATGGTGAGCTCCATGCGATGATCCCGGGAGGTTGATGGGCGTCTTCATGGGCGGGGAGTTAAGTGCTTAGCGGGTTGAGTGCACGGCGAGGCGTACGAGAAATAACTCGTGTCCTTGGTCGGGTTCGAACCCGCGGTCCTCTACATGAAGCAGAGACCCGATACAGAACACGGGCCGCAGACCACTCGACCACGGTGGCTGCTTACTACCATGATTGACACATCAAAGCATGAGTATTGCTTAGAAACATATAACTGCTGCAATTCAGCATCACAAATGAAAAAGAAATGGCTAACTATTTAGCAACAGGCACTGTTTGATATGCAAAAAATCATACACTTGAGCACACTGAATTAAAAATATAAAAATTGTTTGAGAAACTTTCTTTCCAATGTTGGGTGGTGTGAAAACCTTTTATACCTACATTGAACACATTATAATGCTGCTGTAGACCAGACAACATTTTCTACATTGTACACTGAATGTTACATTTCCTGTGAATGAGTACCAGTTAAATCAATGCATTGACTATGCATGTAGAATGCTTTTTGATATCTTACTGTATGGACAGGACTCTATTTAGCAGGAAAGAATGGACATTTAATTCATCACAAATACACTGATGAGATAACTTCCTGGCTCACATGAAATACATATATACTGACACTTGTCAGTATCACACATAAATTCTACAGCTATGCTTTTACTAGAAAGCTGGTGATTGAGCAGGAAGGATTGAACACATTTAATTTATCACAGACATGGATGAGATAACTTCCTGGGCCATATGAAATGCATATACTGATACTTGTCAGTATCACACATAGATTCTACAGCTATGCTTGTACTAGAACGCTGGTGATTGATTAGGAAGAAAAAGACACATTTAATTTTTCACAAACACTGATGAGATAACTTCTTGGCTCACATGAAATACATGTACTGATACTTGTCAGTATCACACAAATTCTACAGCTATGACTGGCAACAGAATATTATATTAAATGACTCTAGTACCTTGAGCATTCTTCAGTGTCCTATGGATATCACAGTTGGTCTCCTGTCTGCATAGGCTATGACTGCATTTTTACAGTTATGATAATACACAATTAGAATAATGCTGATATCGACGGACTTATAGAGTTAAGTATACTCACGTTCACGTTTTACACTTTACACAATATCTTACATTTTTTATTTGGTGTGGACTTAACACTGTTTTTAAGAACGATGCTGGCTACACGTGACTGTGACTTCTATGGCAGCGGAAAAGACAAAGCTACCCGACACACATGTGGCTAAAACTGCTGGAGTCTCGGTATTGCCAGACAGCGACTATCCCTCTGTCCCTTTTTCTCTAATGCAAGTTCTAATTTATTTATATTTATTTTATATCCTGACCTGTCAGGACAACAATTAATCAGCTTAACACGTTGACTCCGATTGCCTAATCGGTGTAAAACTTCACTTTGTACGCCTAGTCACTAGAAGGATCTGAAAAAATTACAGAACCTAACCTAAGTGGTACACATACGTACCACTTCGGAGTCAACGTGTTAAGGATATCAGGCGGGTTCATTTAGCCAAAATCTCAAAATTTTCATGAATGCGTATTTTTACAGATAATGAAAGATAACCATCTTGCGTAGATTCCATAAAAATTTTAGGGTTGTACGAGGACGGGAAAGGGGTGTGGGATGGGGGGGAATGGGAACTGTGTGGGGTAGGGAGACAAAGAACGCAGAACGACAAAGCAGGCCCTACTCAGCAACCACTGTTGTGAAGGAGTAATGCGTCAACCACATTTCCAAGAGGATGAGGAGCCGACTACGCCAACTCAAGACGTGAATCAAGACCAAGTTTGCCTACCTTGAGCGCTCTGTGTTTGCTGCGGCTGTCACGGTCCTTCAGCACAACCTGGGGAAAGTCCGTGGACACGTCCTTGTGGCTTTTGGACTCGTTCCACGAACTGCTATGAAGCAAGAAAGAAGGAGGAAACGACTCCGGCGAAGAGACCACCAGCAAAGAAGAAGAGGACCTCCCATGACGAACCTTCCTGAAGCTGTAACCCCGGCGGATTCTAATCTTCACGTCACTCCAGCTCCAAAACACCTCAAAACTCCCACTCTGCAGTACTGAAGCGTTTCATGATCTATAAGTATCCTAACCCAGTTGGTACATAGCACATGACCTAAGGAGAACCCTAGAACCTTCGGGTTCCAAAAAAATAAAATCATCAAACAAAAATTGGCTCTCCTGAAAAACTTTGTTTTCGGGGGTGCCAAAGCCTACTCTTCCATCATTATTTGACGTAGAGACTCGTTTGAAGGCTCTTTAGAAAGAGCAAAGAGCTTTCTCGAGAACAACGTAAAGACATTAGCAATATTATAATTAGATCAAAAGACGTAGCCAATGAAAGTAAAAAAAATGCAAAAAATTCAAAACTACATTTTTTTAAAGTTAAATATCTATAAAACAAAAAAAAACAAAAAATGTCTACTTTATGTTGTAGAGGGCTCTTAGCTCTTTCTAAAGAGCCCTCACCCGAGTCTCTATAACAAATTTTGAAAGAGTAGTCTACGGAAGTTTCCTCTACAATTTCACGTGTTCTTTTTGTAACTCGTTTTCTATGCGTCAAATCAAAAATGTTCATGAAGGAAATCTTTTTTTGTTTTCCATATATGTATAAAGTTTCATAGCTTTACGATTAATAATAAACCAATTAGCAATAAACCCGCCTGGTCCCCTAATATTTACTGGAAAAACATACGGAAAAAGACGCAAATTTGTTATGAAATCAATGTCATCTATCTCCTCAAATCACCCAATTCCACTCACAATAATTATTTAGATACTGCAACACCGAGTAGTTGCAGAATTGACACATTGTTCCCTCCAACAACACATCCTAAATACACGTAAACATGTCAAAATTCACTGAAGATCCCTTTAATCCCGTCACTCAATTTCACTCAAAATACTTAATCAAATACACTCATGAATTAATATCACTGCGGTCCCATTAACCAATTTTACCGACAATTACTGACAATAATACTCAGTTCACTCTGTGTGGCGATACGCTTTAAATGGGTGGTGAATAATGACATGTCTAATTTATTAGTGATTGATTTATTGCATATAAAAAGGAAAGTTTATCTGCCTATTTTTAATTGCATGATGCCGCTAATTTTCCCTCTTATCACGGTGCCCCTAATTTCCCCTATGCCCAAGACCTAAATGTCGCTCTCCGTCCCAACAGTCTACATCGTCGCCGAGATCTAGTTCCCAAGTCCCTCTCGTTTCCTCGCGCTGCTGTCTTTATATGAGCACTCTTGCCTTCTTTTTTTCTTTTTCTTACACTTGTAGCTGTGGGGAGTTCCTTTCCCAGGCTCAGAAGGATACGGCGTTGTTGTGCCACGTAGCGGAATGTCGTTTACACAGCTGTGGGCCAGACGGCGGACGAGAAGCCTAGGCCTCTACCACATGCCTACGTCGGCCCTCACGCTGCGATACACCGTACTATACATACACTTTACACATCGCTCGGAAGTATGAAAACCTCTGCATATATCATAACTCTCACGACAGCTCGAATAATGACGCGAAGAATTACGTTGCACTTCGTTCACCGTACGTATGAAGCATTCACTTTGCCGAGCCCTAACCCGTGTCGCCGACTCGTCCTGTTCACACTATAAATATATATATATATATATATATATATATATATATATATATATATATATATATATATATATGCTTCATATGCTGTGGTTCCAACCCTCACTGGTTTAAAGAGGCATTGGTTTAAAGTTACACTGGTTTATATTTCCACTTGGCTGCTGCTATTGACATCCCGAAGTAATTACGTAGACATCAAATCCAACTTGACGCTGAAATCCCGAGCATCTCCGAGTTAATTATTAGCGAGCTTTTCCAAGTTTATATGAACCTTTCAGAGATCCAGTTACTCCAAGAAGTAGTAGTTGTAGTAGGGGACGTAGAAGACATAGCGGCAGTTGCTCTAGTAGTTCTAGCAGTTCTAGCCGTTCTAGTAGTTTTTGTAGTCTTTGTAGTTTCCTCCCTAAAATGAGAGAAAAAATCCTTTTTAAGTTCATGCCTTGTTAGAGATGCCCTACTACGTTTATACTGTTTGTTGGCATATGATTTATTTCCTATCCCAGAAATACTCTTACCTCCCTCCGAGTGATATTCTGTCTTTTGCTTCCTTGAAGTCGGTTGCCTGGCCCTAGCTTGTAGTTGCGTCCTGTTTCCTTGAAGTCGATCGCTTGCCACTAGCTCGTACATGCCCCCTGTAGAATCGTCGCCGCTTCGCACACTTGTTCACCCGATGAACGCCTTACTCTTTTGACCTAGCCTGATTTTCCGGCTGCTGCTTATATAATCCGTTGGTGTTTTCTAGAAACACGCCTCCTTACTTTTAGTTCTTCCTTTCGTACTTGGTCTTGCTTTAAAGGTGTACTGTGTTCATTTGACTGTTGACTTCTTATCCGATGCTTCCCACGGTTTCGAAGCGATCGCAACATATATTTCAACTGGTAGGCGTTCAAAACTGCTTACACTGCATGATAGCGTGCTGTGTTTGTATTTTTGCGAGCGCGACGGTTAGGTTTTAATGGCCCTGTAGCCCAGCTGCGTGCGTTCCCCACGTACCCATTCACCTTCACACATCCTTACAAATTACCACATCATTACACATTACAATGCATCACTATACATTATCACTACTACCACCACACCTCATTTTGCCATTGAAAAGAAATATCGAGAACCTTTCACCATTTCATGTGTGCAGGGGATTAGAATCTTTCTAAGAGCGATATTGCATGTTTCTTGCATTCTATTAATTGTTATTTACAAGTATTAATTGAAATGTAACGAAAGGACAGCATGCAGGAAAACCATGCATGGAAACTAAGATTACGTAAATTATAAGAGAGAGTAAAGAACTCATCACCAATATATCAATGTACAATTGAAGGTAGGTAGAAAAACTTTTCCTTCTTATATACATTAATCAATCATTAATAACAAATAGAAATCACTAGCATACGTATTGCCACAGGACAATTGATTTTGTCTCGACAAAAACAGTAGTCGAAGGGGTTGTGGTTGGGCTAAGGCTGTTGCGATCAATGGCTGATCACTCAGTCGATGATTTTTCTAACGTTTCAACGTTTTTTTCAAAGATTTTCCTACGCTTTCTATGATAAAAATAAAATGAATATTTAGATGTATAGATTCATCATTCAAAATATCAATTTCATCGTCGGTATTAAGATTTTGGTTTTATCAGTTATCACCTTATCGGGCTATGAATTTATTGCTATTTATCGACAGATAATCGCCGATGAGGTAAATGTTATTAATTCAACGGTAATGGCGAAAACAAATTCGTTATCTCACCCAGGTATGGACTGGAATGACTACTTTTCACGCATGTCACTGTCCTTTTTCTTCAGTTATATCTTTGCTTAGCTTATGTTATTATTCGACATATTCATATTTTTTTTGCCAAACACCGGGAATGAGAATTAAGCTCATCCATGCAGTTCCTGTGTGATCTTCAATAGGCGAAATAGCATAATACTAAATTAATTTACCATCCCGATGGTACATTTAGTTGCTCTTTCGTTACGGATCTTTTGATTTCAATTTTACAGCATAAAAGTGGTTTGAATGAAGTTTGTACCTAATTTGTGGCAACACGGAATAAAAAAAATATGATAATGCTTACTTTTGATTATTTATTCGATTAAATATAGAAATGATTTGTGTACTTTTAATTGTACAATGATTGATTGAAGAGTTCTTTTCTCTTTCTCATGATTTACGTCATCGTGGTTTCCAAAGCACGGTTTTTCTGCATGCTGTATTTCCGTTATTCTCAATTAATGCTTGTAAATAACACAATTAAATGCAAGAAAGTATGACCTGATTGTACTCAAAAGTACCCTAGTCCTCCACATGAATGAAATGATTAAAAGGTTTTCAACTTTTCAATGACTAGTGAGAAAGGATAATGAATACACAGAAAATTTGACTCTTATTCTGATGATCACGGACATAATGATGGAAGTAATTCACCTCATTCTTCCAGATGAACCATAACATGACACCCTATTAATAGGTTAATCGAACTTCTAACAGTTGAACAGTTAGGTGCAACAATGACAATATGATTCAAGGAAACCCTCACATTGAAAATAATGAATCATCCTATCGCTAACCTCGATTACCTGGTATAATATTTACCTTAGTACTTGCCATTACTCCGGAGATTCACCGCTGGTGACGAGAGTATAACAAGTTGACACTCGTAAATGATACCTTAAATAAAACCCGTTTTTTTCATCACACGCCAATAGTTTTAATTGCATTCCCTTAATGCACACGTTAAGTACACGTGTGAGACTTACTGTCGTTGATCGGTGTGAGAATTTCACTCTAACTCCTAGATTAAACTGATCCTCATCCTATCTAACCCACCAAGGCTTAAGATTTGTACCCCTACATCTCGACAGGTTAAACCTTCTTCTCCCAAGCCTGGTATCGCAATCCTTGCGTCTCGGAGCGTTGATGTGGTAAAACGACTCTCGTCTTTACGTTAGAGTATGAATTATAAGATATTTGCGAACATTAAGTGAATCTTTCAAGGCAAAATAATATGTGTACACCTTTAGGTTGATCAGAATGCAATCAATTATTCATAACAAGACAGTCGTCGCAAAATAGGAAAGATCCAAACCTCCTGATATATAATGACACGTTATTCATTAATGAGGCTTATGCAAGAAGGGAACAAATATGATAAGTTAGTTAGCAATGTTTACTTTAACACACGAAAATAGCACAAAATATATCATGAATCAATACAAAAATCAATGGAATCTTATTGCCTGAATTCACCCTAATTTCACTATTAATAATTATCTACCCTCGTTTTACACTAGATGGCAGGAAAGATGGACGACACGCTGTCATACTAATAACTCACGAAAATGGCACGTGAGCATGTCATGAATTAATAAAAATCAATGCAACTCTATAAAATATTTCACTGATAATAATCACCCAAATACGCTCACAAACCGGATGACACTAACAATTGAAGGGTGGAAAACATTAGTAGACTACTCGATACATTTGCCAAAAACCAGGGATTATCGTGCAAGAGTAGACTAATGTCCTCTAATCTTCTCGTATGATCGTGTCGCGTTGGCGTTCCAAGGCTGCAGCGATGCTGTCCAGGTAAGTGGACTACTCTCAGTTTACCATGTCCGTATAAGAGAACTAATGTGATTGGTTGGTGTTTTCGTTGTGACTCCACCTTTGTTTTAATTTTTGTCGAAAAAAATTATGAACCATCCTTCTTCTTGTGGTAACAAATGTAAATTTCTGACTATTAATATCGAGCTCAAAACATTTAAATTATCTTTTGTTGTTTTTTTTGTAAATAAAGTCATTGTAAACAATCTCGTAGAACGTACATCTGACTAATTTTGAGGCTTGAAAATTAATTGAAAATAAAATATATGATATTAAAGCTGATATGAATTTATTTGTTACTGTTGAAATAACATTTACAGTATATAGACCTGGGTGACGGCTCATAACTGCAAATAATATACAAAAAACTTGCTTTACAGTTTGTAATATATCATTTTAGGTTACTATCGGGTCTTAACATAAGTTTTATTTGTTTCTTGGTTTATAATTTCAGTGAACGATTATATGAATCGTACATATGTGCAGCTATCAAATTCACTTAAATATTATTCATATTTTCAGATTTTGGGATAATTATTATAATAAATATATATTATTGACCCAAATTTACACTCCAAGTAATGAGCATATCAGGCATATTTTGCTACATGAATTTCAAAAGGGCAGTGCAGTAAGTCCAGTGGCAAGATCGCTCACGAACACATTCGGAAATCATTTGGTAACCGAAAGGAGTATTAAAAGATGATTTCACGTTTCAAAAAGGAAGCCTTTAGTCTTAAGGACGGGCTAAGAAAATAATGCTCCAAAAGACTCAGTTTTGAAGAACTTATTGCTGGCTGCCATTGATGGTTCTTTCAAAACAACTAGAACAATGAGCAAGAAGTTTAACATGAGCTGTATGACCATATATCATCAAATTATAAGAATTGCTAAAGTCTCCAAGGCTGCAAAATGAATTCCACACGATCTTTCAGAGAACAATTTTCAACAACGTGTGAACTGTTATGTCTTACTACGTTCTGTTCCATTTGAAACCCAATTCTTAAATAGAATCGTTACTGGAAATGAGAAATGGGTACCGTACAATTATGTTAAACGTAAAGGACAGTGGCACAGCCGTAATTCTAACCTTATTCCACAGCTTCGAGGTAGTGTGCAGCTGAAAAAATTTTTGCCTGTGGCGGGACGTAAAGGAAATTGTTCATTATGAGCTGTTAGGTGGCAATCAAACCATAACTTGTGCACTGTACTGCCAGAAGCTATGTCGTTTGAAGACTGCTCTAAAGGAAAAACGACCTTCGTCGGTAAACACAAGAGAAGTGATCCTGCACCATGACAATGGCAGACCCCACACTTCAGGAGGGACGAAGAATCTCATTAAATAATTTGGTTGGGAAGTGTTGATTCACCCACCACGTTCTCCCGATCTTGCTCCAACAGATTACTATTTCTTTAGAAGCCTACAGAATCATCCTTCAGGACAAATGCTTACTTCAAGAGAAGAGTTTGAAATGAAGCCAGATTATTTTTTGAGTCAAAACCAAATGAATTCTTTGACGGAGGCATCAAAAAGCTTATAGAAAGGTGGAAAGATGTCATGAGTGATAATGGTGACTATGTTAATGATGAAATAAATGTTGATTTCATTGAATTTTCATTCCAACAAAAAATGGACAGATCTTTCGTTCCACAAATTGACTCACATCTCACGACAGTAACGTGTTATATTATAAGCCTAATGTTAAGAATTCGTTCAAGCAAAGTCACTTTCATGCAAATAACACTCCGTATGCTATAATTCTGATACGCCTATAAATTATTTTCCTCAACTCGCAGTGCACTCCAATGCACGTAAAAAAATTACTTATGATGAATCGCTGCACCCTTTTCAAATAAAAATTTCGCATGTTATCCATGAAGTAAATAGCAATTTGGATCTAACAGCAGTTCAACTAGCAAAAATTTTACAACAACGCTTCCCCCCCTCATCCTACCTCAATTGCTACTTCTCTGTCCAGTATCCATTTAATAATTAACCAGTTATTTGAACTAAATTCTTTCATAAGTTTATATGATCTGACGAAGATGACTCTCACCCGAGTCCCCACTCAAATCTCAGGGCAAGGCAATGTTAGTAAGAGCGTTAGTTTTGATGGCTCTCTGCATCCTTTGAAAATAAAGAGCTCACACGTTATCCACAAATTAAATGGCGACCTGGCCCTTACGGCAGCATAACTGCAAAAAATCCTAGAAAAACGTGTACCACCTAAACCGACATCAGTCTCCACTGCTCTACCCAACATTCAGTTTATAATTGAACAGCTATTCAAACTAAATGTCCACATCAGCTCTTACGACCTTATACCTATAACTCCCTCCACTATTTCTTCCTATCCAAATTATCAGAGACCTCTTAACACTTTACTTGTGGGAGACAATATTCTCTCAACAGTTAAAAGAAATGACATCGACACCATATGCCGAATCCAAACCATTTCATCTGGTCAATTTAATGACCTTCTGCATACTATAAATCGGATGCCTAAATTTAAAAATTACATAATCTGTTTCCAGGACCTGCACCTTTCACAATCAGGCCTAACTCAAATCAAAAAAATTATTGCGACAAAACACTCAACTGCCCGTACTTATATAGTCAATTTCTGCAGTGATCAACAACTGAGTAAAGCGCTAGCTCTCAGTAAAAATTGGATTTCACATTTATTCCAATCCGAACATGTGCTTTAACTCACGCTCAGACAATCAAGAGCCACCAAACCTTGCCTCACATTAGAAAGGAAACTCAAAAATTTATTGTCCAAATTGCTATGAAATGAACGCTGCGACTCAACACACCGTACTACTCACTTTCTGGAAAAATCCCAGACAAAAACTCTAATCTTGAACAGTCGCCTAATAAACGTGTAATAATGAATACAACCCAAATAAACAACACATGTTCTAAAACAGTAACTAATCATTAGCACGTAAATGCTTTACACGCGTTGGACCTTCCCAAAATGAAAATGCACTCAAAAGAAAATGACGGCAGTCCACCGAATCAGCACTTTATACACATAAATCAATTATCCACAGACTCAACTGCTAAAAACTATAACGTACAAACGAATAATAAATTCTCCTTACTTTCTAACGATACGAGCACGGACTGTGCAATGCCCCTATCATCCATAAGTCATAGACATCCAAATAAACATGCAAAGATAGAAAAAACTATAAAAATGCCACCTTCTCCTCAAAAATTCAGCCAAACGATAATAATAAAGACTCAGTACCATGATTATGTATGCAAACATAATAATAATCATAAAAACCATAACAATAGGAAAACTCCAAACCAAATTAAACTGCCTTACGGTAAATTTCTGAATCACATCTCAGAATCATCATCCAATCCTATATATGCCCATGTGGGAAGTTTCATGGATGATGTAACAAAATCATTGAATGTAACATTGGCTCACACTTTGGCTGACGGACACTGTTTCCTTCATGTAGTAGCCCTTTAACTTAACGAAACACCGAACACAATGCAAGCCTATGAATTTCTAATGAAAGCCATCAAAACTGAGAGCAGAAGAAATAAAAACCACTACAGAAATTTTATCGACGAGAACAGTGGTAGACTTGATCTTTTGGTATACAAATACCTACATAATAAAATATTCGATGACGCAGCCGGGGACCTCACCCCACAAATTATTTCCAATGCTCTACAAAAACCGATCCGTATCTACAGCGAAAGGGACGGCGGCATATGGAAGACAATAGTTCAGCCTACAATGCCACGGTACATAAACAAATCTCCTTTACTAGTCCATCTGAAAGACTACCACTATAGTGCTCTCATTAGTGCTCTCAAAATGCGTCCATTAATAAAATTTCAGCGTCCAGATGACCAGACAGTAATGCAAAGGTAAACACAACACCTTTGGCTGGCATCACGAACACCAAACAGCACCTCACCGAACCCTCATACTTTAATGCAAAATGTACCGCACGACGTAACGAATGGACAACTTCGAGTAAATACCCTAAAATAAATCGAATCAAAATTGAACATTTCAAAGCGCGAAGCCTCAATGACAAATTGGATGACATCAAAGTGATGATAATAACTGAAGACATTGACATTTTATGCGTATCTGAGACATGGTTTGATCCCAGAATTCAAAGCTCACATTTTAATATCCCAGCTTATTCACTTTACCGAAACGATGGCAAAAAAAAACAATAAAGGTAGCGGATCTTGCATTTACATCAAACAGGTCTACACAACATCACAGATTTTAGAAAAAGAAATGTGTGAGGGTATGGAAATGGTATGGCTTAACGTGCAGGTAAAAAAGTACAAATCTTTCATTATTGGCACCGTCTACAGACACCCATCTGCTTCTTTACAATCATTTTTAGAGTTTATTCAGAAAACTCTTAGAACAATTTCAGAAACCAAAAAATTCTTCTATGCTTTCGGCGATTTCAACGTAGACCTGACTAATAAAAGTAATAAGCTAACCAAAATGCTAAACAGAATTAATCTATCACAAATGGTCCAAGAACCAACTCGCATGACAAAAACTTCCAAAACTCTATTAGATCTAGCAAATACTATATATATATATATATATATATATATATATATATATATATATATATATATATATATATATATATATGTATCGCAAAGTGTGAACTCGCAGTAGATTTCAGTGTAGTAGAAATTACCGCGTCATGGTTCCATGTTTAATTTTAAATTCATGTTGAGGGGGTATTACTAAAGAGGTAGCTACTCAATATGTGCATAACCATGCCATGGAGGATGATCGAAATCATCAACATGTACAAACATTAAGAACATTGAGCACGGTAAGACTGGCAGCAATTCCTCGCTGCCAACCAGGAAATCTAAAAGAAAAAAATATATATATATACTTGTAGCTATGAGCTATACTTTCCATCATTATGTTGGAAAACATTCCCCGAGGAAAATAAAATTGTGCACTTCGACAATAATAGATGTATGTTAGACCGGTAAATGTGAAATGTGTTCAAGAAGTTGCGAGAATGTACGTGAGATAGAAGGAATAAAATGTTGGTCACCACATGTGTGATTAAGTATGTATGTCATTATCAGCGGTATTATGTTATGTGTTTTTTAGCAATGTATGTTGTCTACGTGTTCAGTGAAAGGTATTAAGAATAAGATGTATCATGACCTAGGAATGTTAAAATTAGGTGCTGATGCGCATGGGAAGGGCACACTGTAACTCATCATAGACGTGGGGAGATCTTAACCGCATGGGAGCAGAACAAGGGTATAACAATAGAAGGAGAAGAAAATCAAATTCCTTTGATATAGGAAAATAAACGGGAAAAATTTAACTCTGTCAAGCTAGATTTTTTTCTCAAAGGGCGATCATGTGTCATGAATATGAATGCATATGTATATATATATATATATATATATATATATATATATATATATATATATATATATATATATATATATATATATATATATATATATATATATATATATATAATGGATGTAGAGGCAGAAACATAGGAATGTTGGACTCCACATCGTAGCTGTGGCTGATAGGCGAGGGAGAGACGGCGCTCAGGAATTTCTGACGGTTAGGCCCAACCGCCAGGCCCACTCCGTGAAGTGAGTGAGGGTAACTCATATATAAACACACACATTGAGAGGGGAGAGGCTTCAAGTTCGGCACTCAGAGGAAGAAGGACGTAAGGAAAGTTGTGATCGCTTGCCGCTATGGCGGCAAGCTGGCAAAGTCGTGCCGTCAACTCTCATCGGAAGTCTATTCATCTTTACCGGCGGCGAGACAAGAATTCAAAGAAGCTGTGAGGTAACAATTCATCGAAGAGTCATCAACATGTTCAATTCAAGGGAAGATTTAATCAACAACAGCGTCATCACCATCCGAGGAACATCAGCCTGCATTTGTAAGGAAGAACATCGACAACATGCAACATCAGTCTTCAACATTAGTGAGAGGCGATGACACCGTCTTTAACATTAGTCTACAAGCCTGCAAAAGTCATCGTCATCTCCAACATTCAGTCTTCAATCTGTAATAGGGGAAGTGATCATCGGGCAACTTACGAGAGTCCTCCAACATTCAACATTCGCATTTTATGTTAGGCTTGGTGTCCGGGACTTAGACGTGTCCCGTAGGATAAATGATGAGGTCGTTGGAAGTTGAGTTTATTGAAGCCGTGATCTGAGAACAAATCACAAATTAAGTTTACAGAACTAATTATTTAACTTAAAATTAAATACTTTGACATAGTACTGGCGTCTGAAATGGCACACATGATTATCTTTTCAATGTGCCTACACTAGAATGTAGTTTAAACATAATACTGGCCATTGAGGCTGACTGAAAACACTGGCAGCTACACTGAACTAGAGTAATGGCATTAATCTCACAGTTGCAGCTCAAATGGCAAGTTGCTGCCACATGTACACGAAAATATAATTTCCTTTTGGAACAATACTAGCATAAATATAATTCGTTTAGAATGGAAAGCATATAGATAACTGAAGGTGCAGATATAAATAACTTGAAGTTCACCAACCTCAGTGTTAGAGAGAAATATCTTGCACATCACAGTTAGAAAATTTTTTAGAGCTTCTGCACAAGAGGGAATTACACTGCAAACTTATTACACACAAATATAATGAACTACCCTGATAGACACATCAAAGCACGAGTATTGCTTAGAAACATATAACTGTTGCAATTCAGCATCACAAATGAAAAAGAAAAGGCCAACTGTATTTAGCAACAGGCACTGTTTGTTATGCAAAAAATCATACAATTAGAGCACACTGAATTAGAAATATAAAAATTGTTTGAGGAACTTTTCTTTTCAATGTTGGGTGGTGGGAAAACCTTTCACACCTACAATGAACACATTATAATGCTGCTGTAGACTAGAAGACATTTTTCTACATTCTACGCTGAAAGTTGCATCTCCTGTGAATGAGTACTAGTTAAATGAATGAATTGACTATGCATGTAGAATGCTTTTTGGTATCTTAATGTATGGCCAGGACTCTATTGAGCAGGAAAGGATGGACATTTAATTCATCACAAACACACTGATGAGATAACCTCCTAGCTCACATGAAATACATATACTGACACTTGTCAGCATCACATAAATTCTATAGCTGTGCTTGAGCTAGAACGCTGGTGATTGAGCAGGAAGGACTAAACACATTTAATTTATCACAAACATGGATGAGATAACTTCTTGGCTCACATGAGATACATATATTGATGCCCGTCAGTATGACATAAATTCTACAGCTAAGACTGGCGACAGAATATTATATTAAATGACCATAGCACCTTGAACATTCCTCAGTATCACATATGGGTATCATCGTCGGCCTCCTGTCCATATAGGCTATGGCTGCATTTTCACAGTTGTAATAATGCACAGTTATGATAACGCTGATATCGACGGACTTATGGATCTAAGCATACTCACGATTATATTTTACCCTTTACACAATATCTTACATTTTTGCTTTGGTGTGGACTTAACACTGTTTTTAAGAACAATATTGACTACATGTGGCTTCAAACGATGGCGGGAAGACAAAGCGACGCTGTCATATGTGTCGCTTAAGCCGTTGGCGTCTCGGTGTTACCAGCCAGCGAATATCCCTCTGTTCCTTTTTCTCGAATGGAAGTTCTAATTCATTTATATTTATTTTCTATCCTGATCTGTCAGGACACTTGGGAAGTGTGCTGGCGAGCTCCATAAATTTAGTGAAGGGTACATCGTCAGGAAATCTACATCATCGTCGTGCAAATGAGGTAAAAATTAACGAATGTTGTTCATGTGATCACAGAGTGTAATTCGGCGTAACCTTCAGGCTTAGATGTTCAATTAATATGTCGATCGCTTAGATCCAATGTCAACTAAAATTTTCCTGTGGGCATAATATTTCAGACTGGAATATTCGTGTAGTATTATTAACCCTCTCACTCGGCAACTGTTAGAATAGCGTGCTTCACCCATAAAAATGTGTTGAGGGATTTGGACGCCTCATAGCGATCATGTTTGTTTGTTATAAAATTTACATTCATTTATTGCTTGATACATGGTTCAAAAATATTGGCAATGAACAAGCCCAAGAAAAGGGGGTAATTCATCAGAAAATCGATGTATTTGAAGACAATTTAGCTGTCAACTCCTTCAGAGTGATTAAACAACCAGAACAAATTAATAGGCTCATTAATTAAACGTCATTAAATAAACCTACATTCAATTCATGCAATATGAAGTAAAAAAAGAAAAGAAAGACCTATCGCGATACTCTATATAGCCTAAATTATTTACTAAATACACAGGTCAACACTTGTTTCGGTGGCGATAGTTATAGAGCTGTTATAACATACATTTCGAGTCCTAATTTCAGGTATGCCGTCCATTTTCCCTAACACCTCCATTTTTCGCGATATATGCATCGATTTATCCGTATTAACCCATTTTATATTGCTCACACGAATCATATAATAAAGCAAAGACTGTAAACAGTTTATTGTCACGAATATACAAATGCATGGATGTCTTGACAGGTCAGGATATATAATAAATATAAATAAATTAGAACTTGTATCAGAGAAAAAGGAACTGAGGTATATTCGCTGATTGGCAATACTGAGACGTCAAGAGCCTAAGCGACACATATGCCAGCGTCACTTTGTCTTTCCCGCCATCGTTTGAAGCCACACGTAGGCAGTATTGTTCTTAAAAACAGTGTTAAGTCCACACAAAATCAGAAATGTAAGACATTTAGTGTAAAATGTAAAATATAATCGTGAGTATACTTAACTCTAAGTCCCTCGATATCAGCATTATTATAACTGTGCATTATCATAACTGTGAAAATGCAGCCATAGCCTATGCAGACAGGAAGCCAATTGTGATATCCATAGGACACTGAAAAATGCTCAAGGTGCTATAGTCATTTAATGTAATGTTCTGTCGCCAGTCTTAGCTGTAGAATTTATGTCATATTGACAAGCATCAATATATGTATTTCATGTGAGCTAGGAAGTAATTTCATCCATGTTTGTGATAAATGTGTTTAGTCCTTCCTGCTCAATCACTAGCGTTCTAGCACAAGCATAGCTGTAGAATTTATATGTGATACTGACAAATGTCAGTATATGTATTTCATGTGAGCCAGGAAGTTATCTCATCAGTGTGTTTGTGATAAATTAAATGTGTCTATTCCTTCCTGCTCAATAGAATCCTGGTTATACAGTGAGACACCACAAACATTCTACATTCATAGTCACTTCTTCATTTAGTCAACTAGCATCTATTCACAGGAGATGCAACTTTCAGTGTAGAATGTAGAAAAATGTCTTTTGGTCTACAGCAGCGTTATAATGTGTTCAATGTGGGTGTAAAAGGTTTTCACACCACCCAACATTGGAAAGAAAGTTCCTCAAACAATTTTTATATTTTTAATTCAATGTGCTCTAAGTGTATGATATTTTGCATAACAAACAGTGCCTGTTGCTAAATACAGTTAGCCTTTTCTTTTTCATTTGTGATGCTGAATTGCAGCAGTTATGTTTTTAAGCAATACTCGTGCTTTGTTGTGTCAATCATGGTAGTTTACTTTATTTTTGGGTAATAAGTTTGCAGTGTAATTCCCTCTTGTGTAGAGGCTCTAAAACATTTTCTAATTGTGATGTATAAGATATTTCTGTCTAACACTGAGGTTGGTGAACCTCAAGTCATTTATACCTGCATCTTCAGTTATCTATATGCTTTCCTTTCTAAAGGAATTATATTTATGCTAGTACTGTTTCAAAAGGAAATTATTTTTTTGTGTACATGTGGCAGCAACTTGTTATTTGAGCTGCGACTGTGAGATTAATGCCATTACTCTAGTTCAGTGGAGCTACCAGTGTTTTCAGTCAGCCTCAATGGCCAGTATTATGATTGAACTACATTCTAGTATAGTCACATTGAAAAGATAATCATGTGTGCCATTTCAGACGCCAGTACTATGTCAAAGTATTTAATTTTAAGGTAAATAATTAGTTCTGTAAACTTAATTTGTGATATGTTCTCAGATCACGGCTTCAATAAACTCAACTTCCAACGACCTCATCATTTATCCTACGGGATACGCCTAAGTCCCGGACAATGGAAAAAACCTAATACACGTTCAAAACTTTTTCTTCAAAATGATGCAAGTGAAACTATAAATAAAATGAGCATTAATTTCGGAATTTTGTTTTATGGAACATTCGTGCATTATCAACTTCGGTAATATAGTTGTTATATTAGTTCTATTGTCAATCAGTCATCCTATGTGTATCCATGGGTCGTGATAGCGATCTTCCATTGTCTTAAGGCTCTGGCGAAATCTTTCACTCTGCCGTGCGCATGCGAGCGAAGACTGGGGACTCCGTAGTATGCGGAGCCTGTCATCTTCTACCCTGAAATTTTTAGATTTTAACTTTAGTTAGCTGCGCTAGAAGACGAAACCTGAATGTTTAGCTTCGTAGCAGCAAAACCGACACTTAGCAGGTCTGTGCGTGAGGCTATGTGCCAGGGGTTCATGGACTGATGTTGTTAAGACTAGTAGTTGCAACTCTACGGTATATTCTAACCGTAATTCGCTTACCTCTATTAGACATGGTGTCCAGTCTCCGTCGCTCCTCTAACCGTGGACGATG